>JACDJE010000122.1:552455-705485 GCA_016647715.1 Pavo muticus
ATGTCTTTCTTACAGTGAGGGGCCCAAAACTGGACACAGTACTCGAGGTGCGGCCTCACCAGTGCTGAGTACAGGGGGACAACTACTTCCCTGTTCCTGCTGGTCACACTATTTCTGATACAAGCCAGGATGCCATTGACCTTTAGGTGTTCACTTGCTGCCTTTGGATGCCCTTGTGCATGTGAGCATGAGTAGCATCAGTACATCCAAAGGCAGCAAGAGAACAACACCTAAAGAGAGAAATTCTTTGTTTTTCCTCTCCTTCCTCCACAGCAAATGGTGAAAAAGAAGACTGCAGGCTTGCTGTCCAGGGGCCCAACCTTGGGCTGGAGACGAGAGCAGCTTTCACCTTCAGCTCCTGAGGTGCCAATAAACAGATTAATGTAATAGAAGTAATGGTTATTTCCCTACCCTACTGTTCCAGATTTCCATTAGTATTTTAAGCAAACGCTCTCAGTCCAATTATGATAATGGAGAAATATAATTTTAAAAATCAATTTAACAAAAGTAACGTAACAAAAAAATGTAGACAGGGAAATCACCATTCCCATGAAAGGGAAAATGTGAGTCAGTAACCATATGCGTTCCAGGAATATTTTTAATCCATCTGTAATATGGAGAAACAGTCAATAGGCAGGGTTGCCTCCATCTCTGAAATAGGAACTTGTGGGTATTTTCAGAGCAGGAGACTGGACTTAGTAAACTTGTAGGCTGTGGCACCATGATATATATCTTCCTCCGGTGTAATTAAGAAAGAATTAGTAGTCAGACTGTTGAGAAACCACTGGCCTCAATTAACCTCAAGCAAGTGAGGAGGGAATAGGAAAGACTCTCCCAGAGGACTCTTGTGAAAAAAAAAAAAAAAAACAACCAACTGTATCCATGAAGTGATCAATTATATCTGTAAATTTTGCTTTTATCCACTGTCCATATTTTAACAGAGAAAGGATGCTCATGTGGACCACACCTTTGCAGTCACTGTGTTTCTACAGAAGTACATTGACTACATGTTAAATCCTTAGTAATCAAACATGATACAGGAGTTGAAAAGAAGAGGCAGCTCCGAGACAGACTCTGAGGACTACTAAGATCACTCAGGTACATCACAGCCTGAAAATGACCCTGCCATCTCCAGCACTGGAACAACTTGGAAGGCATGCAGGGAGGTAACAACATGACATTTATAAATAGCTGAGTTATGCTTGATGATTCTTCTTGTGGCTTGGATATAGAGAAGCAGACACAGCCTGTGTGACTTTGAAAACCTGAACGGAAATGAAACGGGAAGTCAGATCCTTTCACAGTTTGTTGATCTGTAAAGACAAACTCAGTCTGTGAAGACTTGTTTTCTGTCCCCAGGACAAGAAGCCAGGGGAGAGAGATCCAGCTGCGAAGACACTGGAGAGGAGATGCAGAGGCGACATGACAGAAATTTGAGTAAAAGTGGGGACCAGTTCACTGAGCAAGAAAAGAGAAGCAGAATTAACCACTCAAAGAGAAGTGCTGGTAAGTTCCTGGAGCTGTGCTCTAAATTACGGCATCCCCCCAGTCTGGTGTTCAGCCACAGGACACTCTTGTGCTGGAGATCACAGCTGCATGGGCACTGCTTTTACCTTTGTGCCGGACTATACCTGACCTGAGCAGTAGTAGCAAGTCATAATAAATGAGGAAATTGTTCCTGATTGTTAATAGTAGACTTGAAAACCTGAAGGCTGAAGCTCTCGTCAGCCCCCTATCTGAGTTTCCCACTTTTACTGAGCTGGATATGTTTGCCTTTGTCTCAGCAAATATTTTTAGCACTCCCTTCAAATTGTTGAGGTTCTTTGTGCTCCTGTCACTCATCTGCAGATGGGAGCAAGAATGTGCAGTTTCTTCTGCTGATGATTTACTAGTTTAAGCAGAGATAGACAAAATATCTCCATATTTGCTTAGTGTAGCTTTCAGTGTAAGCTTTTGTTGTGATTGCTCTGCAGTCTCGTGTGAATACAAGCAGAGTGAGGTTGTTCCAGGTCATGCACACAGCTTGGAGAGGCTATCACCTGGAGAAACAGAGGAAGGTGAGGTTTGTGCTATGGGCAAGCTCACAGTGCTCCCCAAAAGCAGGAAATATCTTAAATATCCTAAGGTAGTGGAGACTTGCTATTGGCACAGAGCCTTGTCTGCAAAGTGCCACAAGCAGAAAGTCTGGAGGAAGAGAATCAGACTTAGGCTGCTCTGAGTCTGAGCTCCTGGAGCTTTTCCTTGTCCCCACAGACATGGGCCTGCTCCGAGGCATTTTGCTTCTGCAAGGAATACTTTGAGCACCCACTCAAACTTGGACCTTCTCCAGCTCCCGGCATGGTTTTCCAAGGCATTTTGTCTCACCTGGACAAGCTTTCTGAACCTTTGTAGCACCAGAGAGAGGCATATTCTCTGGGTTGCACTCATGTGGTGAGTGAATGCCCTGAGAGGAAAGCAGAGAGCCAGCTGAGAGGGACTCATTGCATGAGGCTTGATTTGCAGCTTTTGTACTATGTGTGTTTCACCTCTCTTCCCCAGTGAGTCAGCAGCCAGATAAACATTAACTTTCACGCCGGGCTGCACACGGAAACCATCTATTAAATCCCAAGATATTAACACAATTTAGAGCGCGCAGAAAGATGCAAATGTGGGCTTGGCTGGAGAACGAAGCAACACTGACACTGTTCTGTCTGAGCCGAGGAGGAAGTGTCTGGAGCTGGTGGGGAAGCAAAGCCTGTGGCTGCTGCAGGCCCACGAGCAGAGCCCTGACACTCTGAGCCCAGTGCAGTGCAGGCAACACCGCTTCCTTCTGTGTGTCCTCTTCCAGCAGCGTGTTACACTTCATTCTATGATTCTATGAACTTGGAGGCAAACTGGAGCATGGAATACCTGAGCTCAACATAAAGGTGCCCAGTGGGGGCATCCCATTTTTTAATTTTTCTCCAAGATGAATTTTTCTGAGGAGCAGCACAGAGTGCTGCACAAGTGACAGCTTCAGGTCTTTATAGAATCATTTGAGCTGGAAGGAACTGTTGAAGGCCATCTAGTCCAGCTCCCCTGCAATGAACAGGGACACACAGCTAGATCACGCCAAGCTTATAACTTTGCTGTACCTAGCTGTTTTTTAAACCTGTACTTCCTTTTACTTAGGTAAATCTGCTCATAGCTTTCTGTGGCCTCCCAAGGTAGCGCTGGGCACACCGCTATTTAAAAGTTTATCTCCAAACATTTTAAGATCTTCTACTCTTCTAGAAAAAAAAAAAAACCACCCTGCAAGTTTGTCTTAGCTCTGTGCTGGTGCAAACTGCTTATAACTGTGAAAGATTTAAGCCTGCGTCACTTGCTCAGGCCATTACAATTCCCTTCTGTTTTTCCCGCAAAGTCCCTGGGGACATGAAGGAAAACTGTTCCTTAATGTGTAACCAGAATATAAATTACATCGTTTTATTCAAACAGGGTCAGATTACAGCTAAAGGACTGCTGCAAGGGTCAGCATCTGGCAAGGGAGAATTTCCTTCTGGAGAAACACACTTCATCTTGTTAATGAATGAAACAGCAAGGAAATGAAATTTTAATGATGGCCGAAAAAAAAGCACAAAAAACGACTCTGAAGTCACTAAGTCGTGTTTACGTCCCAGGGCTCAGCCTCAGATAGACGCCGGTGACGCTGCTGCCCACCGATGCAATCGCTGCCACAAGACGCAGCACCTACCACGCCGCCACCCGCCCCTCACGGCGGGGCTGCCGGGTAAAAGCCACCGCCCACCTGCACCGCGCCTTTGGGCGGAGGCGGCCCCGCGGCGCTGCCCGCCCCTCGGCCGCACGGGGCGGTGCCGGAGCCCATCGGCGCTTCTAGCCGGCCTCCAGCGGGCGCGGTGAGGCGGGGGTGGAGGGGGCTGCGGGGGGTGGTTGGCCGGCCGAGCACTTGGGGGTGGGGGCGTGTTTATAGAGTTTTTATTCGCTGTTTCTCCTTTTTTTTTCCCATTGTTTTATTTTCCATTTGAATTCTTTGAGGCTGTTTTTCAAAAATGGGAATATCTGAAAAGCTGCTCCGCGGGTTCCCCAGGGGAGCGAGCCAGTGAACCGAGGAACGCTAACGCTGGTGTGTAAGGCGGAGAGCACCTGCCTGGAGCTGGGCTGGAGGGCTGCGCACCGCCGTCGGGCTTTGTTGGAGGAGAGGCTGTGTGACATCTCTTCCTGATAGGATTTTGTATGTTGGAGTTCGGTTTCTTGTTTTTTCTTTGAGAACTTGGGTGTTTTGAATGCTCTGTGTGGTAGCCTTAACATGCATGGTTTGTCTTGGTTTTAAAGCACCATGTGCTGTTTCACGTTGAGTGTGTGTTTGGGCTTTTGCTCTTTGCTTGGTTTTCACCATGTTGAATCTGAATTTAAACGTTGCAGGCTGGCTTCTGTTCCACTAAAAAGGTGAGGGTCTTGAGAAAAGGAGTTTAGAAATGAGCTTGTGGGTTGAGAAGACTCAGGAGGATGACCGTGCATCCTTTCTGAGCCACTCCCCAACTGCCTGCAGTCCTTAGTACCATGTGTCTCTGAAGTCACCGCCAAGTGGGTCTTGTTATGGGAGGATGTCATGTCCTGCCCCTTTGCCTTCCAGCCATGCACTTTAGGCTCCATTTCTGTTTCGGTGGTTACTGGTCCAGCTCTCTCGTTTTGTACTGCCTTTTATAGGAACCAGTTGTCTGCTCTTTGGAGGAGCTGCACCAACTTAATTCAGCTTATACCACCTTTTGCTGAAGTGGAGAAAGAATCTGATTTCTGTGCTATTTAGTAAGTGTATTTTAAGCCTATGTGGTGCTCTGTTGCTAATATGTGAGATTGCAGTTACTCCCACTTGTTTGACCCGCTCTAGTGTGTGCAAGTGCTGAAACAGAGTTGAAATGTGTAGGACGCCAGAAGAAATAAATGATCCATTTGGGTTTTAATCTCAGAAGACTGTTTTATAGTCACAGAAGCTTGTTCCTTTAAGAACTGTATGTTGTTACTGCTGGGCAAATAAATTAATTAGGAATCGAAAGAGCTACCATGAGGAAAAGCTGCAGTTGTGCCTATTTATATGGTATATTGGCAGTATTGTTTAAGGGTCATGTAAAAGGTGAAGGGTGTTAGATACGATTTTCAAGGACAAAAGCAGCAGTAAAATGCTTTTTAGTGGTGCTTTTCAGATTTGGGCTGCTGAAAAAAATACTTCATTTTCATAGTTCCAAGTTTCTTTTTGCCACTGGGATAGAAGTTGTTTTTTGTTTCTTTGTTTTTCATTTTCTTTAACGTTTTAGACCAGGTTCCCTGATGAATGATATGGCTTTCCCACTCAGCATCACGACTTTCTGTCCACCTTGTTTCTTAGATACAGTTACCAGGTTAAATCTGCACATCCTATCTCTCAAGGCTACAACAACAAACATGAACAGGTTTTTCAGTAAGGCCTGCAATTTTCCATGAGCTTCATGTCTGAAAGCAATTGACCTTACATGATTACCCAGGCAAATGAGTTTGAGGTTTCAGAAACGCTTCTATCCTGTACCTCCTGCCCCCACACAGCTGAACTGTGGGAGTCATAGTGACATTAAATGACATGAGGGGAGGTGAGCGTGGCTGTCATTCAGATGTTTTGAAAACATGAGTGACTAACCAGTGTGCAGGTGTCCAAAGGTTGTACAGTTATGCTGCTGTCAGTACACAGTAAATCTGTGAGAGTGATTACAGAATTACATAAAGTTCACCTTAAGGAGGTTCTTAATTTCCTTCTGGTTTAGGCTGGGAAATTGTTTTTTAAAAATTACTATTGGGCCCTACTAGTCCTCTTATAATCTTGGTTTTATTTAGACATTCTAAATGAGTCGTACTCCTGAAGTGAAGTGCTCATCTGAGTTGCTCTCCAACATCTGATCCTGAGTTGCTTATGGATCTGTTTTCTGCTTGGAGGGAGTTTCTGACGGTACATCCAACTCCTGGGTCTAGCACCAGTACCAAGGTGCTGGGCAGTTTAGTTAGTTATTACAAGATCTGGTATGATGGAGAGGTTGTTTTGTGTTCGATTGTTTTTTTCCATTGAACAGTGTAACATGTGGTTGGGTTATCTGTCATCTGAACCTATATAAAGTCAGAGTTTTAGCCCAGAGTGACAAGAAGTAGAGATAGAGGTGTTCCTGTCTGATTCTTGAGAAGGCTCCAGTGAAGGCAAATATGCTGTCAGATACTCCAGAACTACAGCAGATCACTTCATGAATTTCCTGAAATTTTTTTTGTCAGCAACTTCTAGTTTCTTTGTAGCCTTACTCTGACTTTGTAGTTTCTTCCCCATTTTTCATTGCCGAGGACCAATACCATCCAATTTTGGCAGCCTCAGGAACCAGAGCCCAGCATTTGGGATTTCCCTATTGCTTGTGCTGGAAGCTTCTGACGAAGACAGGAGGTGTGTCCCTAGCTCCTATCCCCATGTCACCAGCAAGGACAGGTGCTGCTTGCACCACGTGCCCATGCAAACTGTCTGGGACAGTTGTGTTGTCTTAATTCAGCGTGTTGCGTTAGCATGGAGGACTAAAAATCCAGGAAGTATTGTCTTGACACTGCCATGTGTGTGGGGCTTTGACCATCACCCAGTGCCATAGCAATGGGGCAAGGTCCTGGGTCAGCTGCTGCAGGGGAGATGCCAGCATGGTTTTCATCACTGTGAGCTGAGACTGTGCAGCCTCAGCAGAGTCTGTCACAATCTGTCACCCCGCAGACTTTGGTACCTGCTTCAGGTCCGTGTGACGCAGCTGTCCTGCCTGTTTCTCCAAGCTTTGTTTTGAGCAGAGCTCTGAGCAATATGTGTGCCTGCTGGAGACGCTTGCTGAGCTCCTGCGTGCTCTTCAGTTCTGGTTTCGCTTTATGTCACTTCCTGTGCGTGAATTTTAGCTGTGCCACACTTGCCACAGGCCGAGGATTTTAAAAATAGAGAATTTCGTGCCATCGTGGATCTTCTAAAAATGATGCTGCCAGGTGCCAAGGTTACCGAATGCTCAAACCTTTCTCAGGTAACTAACATGGAAGTGATCTTGATGCAGATGGTTTTACCTTGAAACCTTGCTTAAGGTTTTAGGATAGAAATGCATGTTATTGCACTTCAGAATGTAGGCAGAGGATGCCTGCATGTGTAGGCTAATTAAAATATGTCAGCTTGAAACTGGTGCCCTTAAAAGATGAAGAGAGCACAGTTTAAAACCCCATCTGCCTCCACGCTGATGGCATTAGCTGTGCAGAATGAAGCTGGGGGTGTGACTTCCACCAGGTTGGACACAGAGAGGAGGGGGGGAAAGGGGATGTAAGAGTGATTCCTGTCATTTATATTAGAAGTGGTGGCTGATATTTTGCCTTCTGTTTCTGATCCTTCTTGGAAAGAGGAAAGGAGACAAGCAGTCGTCCCAGGCAGACAAGTTACACAGCGGGATTAACCTCTGCACGTTCCTAGGTGGAAAGCACAGATGTTGTTATCTGATGCACTGCCAGGAGATGTTGCTTTTATATCTTTGTGAAAAAATACACAGTTCTGTGTGGTGCTGCACGACTTACAGGGTCTGGTGAACTTTCAGAGGGCTGTGGTGTGCAGGCAGATGTAAAATCGGAGTCATGGGGGTACAGCAGCAAGATCTTCTGTGATCTGACAAATGGTGATGGAAATGATGATCTGCGTGGATGCAGCCTGATTGAAGGGGCAGGCTTTGGAAGTGGGAGCTTAGTGAGACCCTGATGCCAGATGTATGCAGTGCCTGTAAGGCTGAACAGCTGTCACTGATAATGCGCAGACAGCGAAGTGTGCTCTGACAAATTGATTTTTTTGTTTGTTTGTCACGAGTTACTTGATGCTACTGTTTTCCTTGGCTATCGCTTGGGATAATTGCTTATTGACGAGTGGAAGTTTAAATGCTACTCTGCAGTGAGTGCCTGCCAGGTGGACAAACATTTGTCTGCCTTCTCCCCCTGTGCTGCAGCCTTCCAGCAAAGGACCCCACAGGGCCTCCCACTGCTGTTTGGGAATGAACCACCATGGAGGCCACCAGGGACATCCAAGCACTGTTTTGTGCAAGACCACCACTACAGCCTGCTAGACCCCTGTCTGGAGACACCAGGAGAGATAGCGCCTGCAGTACAGCAGTCTGTTGGGAAGTGCAGATGGCTGGCCTGGCTGGGCCCTACTGACTGTAGGGAGGGATGGGCTTGTAGGTACAGCTCATAAGGACTGGAGCATCTCTCCTGTGAAGAAAGGCTGAGGGATTTGGGCTTGTTCAGCTTGGAGAAGAGAAGGCTCTGGGGAGGAAGACCTCATTGTGGCCTTCCAGTACTTGAAGGGAGCTTACAAGCAGGAAAAGGGACCGACTTTATAGGACAAGGAGGAATGGCTTTAAACTTAAAGAGGGGAGAATTAGGTTAGATGTTAGGAAGAATTTCTTTACTCAGAGGGCATGAGGCACTGGCACAAGCCAGAGAAGCTGTGGTGCCCCATTCTTGGAGGCGCTCAAGGCCAGGTTGGACGGGGCCCTGGGCAGCCTGAGCTGGTGGGTGGCAGTCCTGCCCATGACAGAGATTTGGAGCGAGGGAGGCTGTATGATCCCTTCCAACCAAGTCATTCCATGATTCTACATGCTGTCTTGCAAACAGGATTTTAACAAGGAAAAGAACAAAACACCTTTCTGCGAACAAGAAACTTGAATGTTTTTTTCCCTGCTTGAAGCTTCAGTTATCTAAACAAGTCAACAGAAAAACCCAAGGTATTAATATCACTCTGGCCTCTTAGCAAAACATAAGCAGAAGAAGATGTTCAGGAGGAAAGTATTTACTCTGTCAGTTTGGAATGAGCACACAAAAAAAATTATAAAGGGCGTTTTGAAGAGTTGTGTCTGCAAGTTAAAGAAACAAACCTGAGTGGCTTTAGAATGACTCAACATGCAGCGTGGCAGAAGGCAGAAAAGCCCACACTTGGAGTGGGCTTCCTCAAAATAATAGATCTAGTGCATTTATGTAAGTTGTCTTTGAAGCGTGCAGATGTTTAATAGCATTTCTGAACAATTACAAATGTTTTTCTGCGTGGAGGGGCACAAGAGAAATCATCCCAGCAGAAAATTTGGAGATGCCTTTAAAAGGAAGTTGATCTTACTTATTTTAAAATCATTGTTAGGAATAAGAGCTTCAAAGAAATGTTCTTTTTTAGGGTGTGAAATCCTTTTTACACGGACTCCAAAGTATCTCATGTTCTATCTGACATTAGTGGAAGTGTAGCTAAGCTTGATTCGTCTGAATGTCCTGGATGGAAAGGACCTTTCATTTTGTTCTTGTGTGAATTTGTAGAGAGGAAAAGGGTATATGCAGGCTAAGGTGTGCATTAATATCTCGACTACATAGATTAAATTAGTTTTGTAAAGGTAATCCCAACGAGGTGTATTTTTGTAGTTTGTAAGTGATCCTCATGCTAAAATTGCTAGAGTGGTAGTGAGTGAGTGTCGGAGCTGGACAGAAACATTCCCTCTTTCCCCTTTTCCCTTTTTTGGGGTGTGGGTCCATGGGTGTCCCCTGCCCCAATAGTCACAGAACCAGACAGAACCTGCCCATAAACCATTGACACCGCTGCAGTTGAGGTTGCCTGCCTTTTTACTGTGTTTTTCCTGAAAGCACTTTGCAGAACAGGGTCAGGGGCTGAGAGAACACTTGTGACTCCTGTGCTGACCAGCTGGGTACGTAAAGGCTTTCTTAGTGATGGACCTCTGTGCTACATGAAGAATTCCATTTTCTAGGTAACTGCGTGATTCTAGTAACAGCGTGGAGCTGGGGTTTTTTTTGTTGTTTATTAGGTAGAAGCTGAGATCTCATCAGTAGGCATGGTTGAGCTTTTGGTAAATTGCCAGTGACAACTACCATCTTTGCCTGTAAATGGCACACTTTTCATAGAATCATTCAAGTTGGAAGAGACTTTCAAACATCTAGTCCAATTTCCGTGCAATGGATAGGGATGCCTACAGCTAGATCAGGTAGCTCAGAGCCCTACCCAACCTGACCTTGAGTGTCTCCAGGGATGTGGCTTCCACCACCTCACTAGGCAACCTGTTCTAGTGCCTCACCACCCTTATCATAAAAATCTTCTTCCTTATATCCAATCTGAATTTCCACTCTTTCAGTATGGAAACGATCTCCCCTCGTCCTGTTACAGCAGATCCTGCTAAAGAGTCTGTTGCCTTCTTTCTTACAGCCCCTCTTTTTAGATACTGAAAGGCCACTCTCAGGTCTCCCTGGAGCCTTCTTTTCTCCAGGCTGAACAGCCCCAGCTCTTTCAGCCTGTCCTCGTAGCAGAGGTGTTGCATCCCTTGGATCATTTTTGTGGCCCTACTCTGGATGTGCTCCAACAGGTCTATGTCTCTCCTGTACTGAGAACTCTACATCTGGACGCAGTAGTCCAGGTGAGGTCTCACCAGTGCAGAGCAGAGGGGCAGGGTCACCTCCCTCAGCATGCTGGTCGCACATCTTTTGATGCAGCCCAGGATACAGCTGGCTTTCTAGGCTGTGAGGGCACATTCCTGGCTCATGTCCAGGTTGCCATCCACCAGTACCCCCAGTCCTTTTTGCCAGGGCTGTGCTCCATCCTTACAACCCCCAGCTTGTACTGCGAGTGGAGGTTGTCATGACCCAGGTGCAAAACCTTGCACTTGGATTTGTTGAATCTGATGAAGTTCACATGGGCCCAGTGCATGAGCCTGTCTAGATCTCTCTGAACAGCATCCCATCCTGACGGCATGTTGACCACATCGCACAGCTTGCTGACGGCGCACTTGATCCCACTGCTAATTTTATTGATGAAGATGTTAAAGTGCATCAGTCCCATTACTCACCAATCTCTGTCTGGACATAGAGCCACTGACCACCACTCCCTGGGTATGAGGCCTTCAGGTACTTCCAGACCATTAGCACTGCAGGGAAAGATCATAATTTGGTATTGTTTCATGATTTCAGAAACTAATTCAAGCTCTGAAAGCAAGCCACTAGTGTTTGGGTATGATCTCTATTACCTTGTTACCCTTAACAACCTACATATACCAAGCAGAAATCCTCACCTCTAGTTGTTACATCAGAACAGGTGAAGAAAGTTGCTCAACAAGTTGACTTTGCTTTGCTTGGTAGAGTTTCTTAGTGAAACAGTTATATGGGAAGCAGTGATTGATTCAATACCTTGTGCTCAATCACTTCTGGTTTTGGTAGTTTCTTTTCTCTTGTTTTTTTTCTAGGGTGCTGATATTAAACTCTGGGAAACCAAAGAAAGTGTGTAATCACTTGGCACTACTTAAAATGCGTATTTCTCTTTATAAGGTGTTACAGGATGGAGTCTACTGTAGCTATTCAGTCTGTATAATTAATAGCTTTTTGCCTATTTTGGCTCAATCAGTTGATGTGTATACACACATCTGTGCATCACTTAGAACAGATACCTGTTTTAAAAGGGTAAGTTTGATCATTTTCTCTTACAAGACGGAGTTAGCCAATTTGATAACATAACTTGGAACTTATTCTGCATCATTTGGAAAAATGTTACATGCTGTATGGGAACTGCTGAATCACGGCCTGAACCTCTGACTGACCACCTGAGGCAAGCACTGAGTCAGCCATGGGAGCACAGGTGAAGGCAATTCACCTGCGTGCCCGGAAGGGGTGGAGCCAGGCTCCACCTCTCCTAGACCCCATTTAAGGGCTGACTTCCACTAAGGAAGGATCTCTTCCTGGAGGTTGCTCCTTGTGGATTTCCTTTGCAAGCCTACAACACCAGTGAGCACCTTTTCTTTATATTTAACTATTCTTACCAGCCTAACTTCTCTGTATACCTGTTAACCTTACAACCTGTTAACCTTACACATGCAGTAAAGACAGGCACACACAGAATGCAGACAGACTTGGGCTTTCTGGTGCCAAGACTTGCTGGGGTTAGTTGAGGTACTTAAGCAGTTCCTCAGCTGGAGGTTCAAGAAAGTTGGAAAAGGGTCTGATACACAAGATATGTGAGTTATGCATTTCTTTAAGGTCAAGAATTCCCAGTATCTCTTCTTACCTCTGTATCCAAGAGAGGAGTGAGAAGGAGGAACTAGGGAACGCAAATTCTGTTCCCCTCTTTGGAGGGGAGGAAGAGTATACCTGCTTTTTAGGAACTAGGCACAGAGTGTTGTGTGATAGTTCGAAACTTGGCTGCTTGGTACCAACAACTATGTCCTCCTTTCAACACTAAAATTAATGCAAGACTGAAGAGTGACATTCTTAAAAGGAGACACACAGGTAATTTTGGAAGATGTTTCATTATCTTTCTGATGGCCTTGTTATAGGTGGAGGAGTAAAAAGCTGACAGGTGCCATCAGGCATGGGCACACTGGAACGTACTCCAGCACTGCATATGGTGATGTGTACTGGTTCCCAGGCTGATCCCACGCATCTTGTGTTTCATCAGACACGTTGTGAAGATGGCAGTCTTCAAAAAAAACTTATAAGAGGGTCAGATGTGGGGCTTTCTCTTTTTTTTTAATGACTTTCCTTAAGCTATGAGAGTTACTTGTGAAAGAAGCAGATGTTGCAGATGTCTGTTATTCGTCACTTTTTCTGGCATTCTTTTTCTTCAGAGTCTCCCTCCTGCTGTCTTTGGCAGGGTAAAACCTCAAGGTTTGGCACTAGCAGGAGGTTGATGATGTGGCAGTCACTCATCAAAGAGATGTCGGGTTGCAGGGCAGCAAATCTGTATCTGCCTCTGGAGGGAAGAGGAGGAATTGTGTCCGTATCCTAGGGAATGAATTGAGTTGAAAAATGTGTGGGATTGTTTTACTCTTCCCCCACCAGTGTGTTATTATTTAATTGCTCTCCATTTTCTGAAGAATTCTGGAGGGGGGCTGATAGGGGGAGGAAAGATATATTTTAAACTGCTCTCTTCTTTGATTCATATTTTGTTCTTGATGTATTTTTATCAGCAGTACTTCGCGATCCAGCTGCCACTTCTAAATGTCACTTACTTGAATAAAAAATGTAATTACATTTTTAAGTATGACATAAGCACTGAAAGTAGCATCTGGATCTCAAAGTACTGTTTGTATAGCAGCTTTCCCATGACAGGAGGGAAGTTTATGAAGTTCAGAGTATGCTGTAATAAAAGTGTAGTGAAGATACTCAAAATCACATCTGCAGGGTTTCCCATCTCTTATTAGGCCTTTTGTTAGGGAAATTTCCACTTCTAAATCCACAAATAACATAAAAATGCACGAACAGTGTTTAATTACTGCATGTTCACTGACATGAATTCATGCTTTTTATTGAAATGGGTAAGCCAGTGCTTCCCAGCACTCCTTGGAGAATAGTTGCTCATGTTCCTGCTAACCTTGAGCATTGAAATGGATTTTCTTGGACTCCAGTAGGTTCTCTTTGCAGGATTAGTGCCATCAAAAGCTTTTACAAGAGATTGTTTGATTTAACAGAAGAGCTCATGCTAATGCAATTCTCTCAGCTTTCTGCCCATAAAAGAAGTCAAGGAAGAAATGTTGAGTACTTGTCCGGCTGTTTGCATACATCTCTGGTACCCAATAAAGCAACTTATGTCAGTTGAACAGACAGACCAGCTCTCCCTTTTTTTAGTACCAGTTTATCCAGAAAAGGAGCTGTGTGAACATTTAAGTAATGGAATTAAAGGTTATTGTGTCTTTCTTTAGGTACCTTGTGTTTAAGCTGCTGTTAACAAATTCTGTTTGAATTATCATAGTATGGCTTGGATTGGAAGAGACCTCAAGGATCATCAAGTTCAAATCTCCCTGCCACAGGCAGGGTTGCTGGCCAAACCCCAGTCATCATTGGTTTTTGTACAACAGTGTGACAGTGCAAGTCCAAAACACCCATTGATGGAGTGAACTGAGTGATGTTTGTAAGCCTATAAACTCTGTTCTAGTTAGTGAGAGGCTCAGGTATTTACAGCTGAAAGAGGTTTTTCAACGCTGATGTTTTATTCTAAAGAAAAGAGAGTAAATTGCTGTGCAGTGATTCTACTAAGTATGTTGTCTTCTACTAATGCTTAATTTTTGTTCTGTTGGTAGCAATTTGGGTGACTATTGTGAAGGTTTCTATTGATTTTCATCTGCAGTGTGCTGCAGGTGGGATTGTCCCAGTGTTTCCCAAGATCTGTGACATTTTTGAACTGTGCAGGTGATGCTTTGCTGTCTGTTACTTGGGACCAGTAATAAACTCTTCCTTCAGCTTCAGATTTTGGTTTCTTTGTTGTGTCTTTTCCTACTCTGCGTGTGTTGGAGTAACCCTGGGTCATGCCAGCTAAGCACTTGTTAGTGCAGCATATGAGCGGAAGATAACTGGTCTGTCTTGCATGAAAGGCATTCACAGCAGCACAGATTTTGTGTAGCAGGAACTAGGACCCCCAAACTCCTCCTATTACCTCTTCAAAGTTTATTAACTCTCTTACATTTACAGCTATTAACTTGCCTCTCGTTCGTGGGAGAGACCATTTACGGGTGTTGCTTCCAGACAGCTTACGTAGGACATCCTGTAATAAAACTTCTTCAAACAACTGAATATCAGGAAAGACTAAATATCAGCAGTGCTCTGTATGTATGCAACAATGCTCATAAAAATGCATGCGTGGCTGTTTATCTCGTTACCAAGGTTTGAATCAATGTGCAGCTCTGCCTGGATAGCTATTGACAGGGCATGGAAAACTGTTAGAGCCAGAAGGGGCAAAAGTTCAACTGGCATAGATCTGTGCTGAATGAATTATTCCCTGCATGGACTCTGTAGGGAGGGATCTTTTCATCTTTTTCTGGAGACGCCTTTAAAAAAAAACAAAGTTACTTAAAACTTTTTGTAGTAAGTCAATTAAGAAGTGAATAGAGCAGCTGTTGGTTGCAAACTCTGGGAATTTCATATTCTCAAATTTCAGTCAGAGGATGCATTTCTCACTTAGGGAGCAAATACTGCAATCATCAGCTCTTCAGCCTCTGTACCCCTTTCAATTCTAGATTTTCTGATTAGTAGGAGACTACCAAACCCTTCTCTAACCTACCCAGTAGTACCAGGAGAACAAAGGAAGCTTGTCCTGGCTTATGTTTGTGAAGAACAGTAAGAGCACAGTCCCTTCGTTGATCATCTCCTGAGCTTTCTACCAAATCTCTGAGGAGCAGATTTCTCCCGAGTCTCACATTGACCCTAAACTTGTCCAGACTGAGCCAGGAACATTCCTTGATTTCCTGTAACATTCACATGGTGCATAGTCAGCTATGATTTATTGCCTTATATGGTGCATTTGCACACTACAACTCCCAACGACTTCTGGTCTTTAAAACCTTGATTTAATGGCAAAGTAATGACTGTATGGGTCGCTGGACCAGCATATTCTGAAGCAATTCTTGTTGTCACTGAACAGTTGCTTTGATATTAGTCTTCTTGTGAAGACCTCCACTGGGTTCTGACTATATGTGGCCTTCACTGTGTGGACAAAAGCTTGGAAACATGAATGACATGCACCCAAAAGCTCAGACACTTGAAAAATCAAGTGACTCACTAAGTATAGTGCTCCTTTTGCATTTCGTGTCATGTGTTTTATTTGCAGTGGTGCTGCACTTGGATGAATTTTTTTTTGTAGTAAAAAAAAGTACAAATAGGTATTGCAAAAGAGTGAAAAGATTTTTCTTTTTATCACTATTTCAGGAAGTCATGAGGTGCAGTCCTGGACGAGAGCTACCAAGCAATCCTTGTGTCTCGTGTGGCAAAAAGTGAAACTACAGCTACTGCTAAGCATGTCTTTCCTCGTTGCTGTCTTTTGGTATTGCAGAAGGCTGTACAGCTTTTTAGCACAGCTATTGAAAAGGTAGGTTTCAATTCAAGTGGTAGTTCGCAGGCTTTTAATGTTTGATGCTGTTGCTTATTTTGGTAAATATTTTCCTTTGATACCTCCTCTTTGACACCTGTTTTGTCATTTGGATTTCAGGTGGAGCAGCTACCTTCGAAGAAAACTCATAAGTAATCTTTTGTTGTCATTCTGTGTTCGTTAATCCCCACCCTGCCCTTTAAATGCAGAACAGCAGAAGGTAACTAATCTGCAAATTAATCTTGATTTAGAGAACCACAGTGTGTTGGAAGAAGTTGATCTTCTTGGTTACAGTGCAAGAGAATGGAGAGAAGAAACAAAGCAGGCAAAACACATGAGGGAGGTAAGAGTTAATCTCTTCATGAGGATGGGGGAGAGAACTACCTGAGAAGTGCAGTTCCAGTGCAAGCAGCTGCTATAGCTCCCAGAGCTTGCTGCACCAGCTGCTTGAATGAGAAAAGGACAGCATTAGCATGCATAAAGACTGCAGTTGCAAGCTAGATCAGATTTTAGTCTTGCATCTTTTCTAAATTCTTCCCCGTAGTTCAAGCCACCCAAGCAGTAGATCTGAGTGCTCTCGATGACTTTCATTACAACAGTGGGAAAATATCATCCTGAGTGCTGCAGCAGCCCAAATAGCCTGGTTTTAGGCAGTGTCTCTTGTATCTTTAAGCTGCCAGCTGCAATCATCTTGATAATCATACATCTATCAGGCTTTCAGTCCTGGATGGCTGAACTCCTGAGCTGGGGATCTATTTAGTTCACAGTTCATTGATGTTAGATAGCTGCCTTCTGTCCGCTCACATGTTTTTCAGTTGTGTATGTTGTGTGCATATACTTTTACCCCTAACAGGCAGAAAGAGCAGCTGCAGTTCTCACAAACACCTAAGTTATTGCATGTGCAGAGGGCTGTTAGCAGTTGTATCTTGGTAGCTGCTGAGAGAGGCAGTGCAGCACAGGGCTTGGTGGGTATGGTGTGTAGTGCTCTGAAGGGCCTGACAGGTGCTGGCCGTTATTCTAACTTGTGATGGGGTTGGGCCTCTAGGGCTGAAGAAGAGCATATATCTCTTTTATAGCTCTCTGTTTCAACTATGTGAAGTGTTATTCACCAAGGGAGGCTCAGAAACTGTGGGCTGGATCTGTATTTTCCCGTACAATTTCTAGCTAAAGTAGCTATACTGGTGCTACAGTAGTAGTATCTGTTAGAGAAAGTTTAGTGTCAAATCCAGTTAATCAACTGTGTCTTTACATCCTAGTATCCTGCTGTGAAATGTGAGACTAGCATGGGACAAATGCAACACCAGTCTGTATTTCTGATTATCTAAGAATGGTGGGAACATTGAACATGTAATGCTGAGAGAGAGAGGGCAAGGAGTGCAGTAGTAGTGAGAGAGATTGACTGGCTGTCTGCACTGGACAACAGCTGTGGGGATGAAATTCAGGATGCTGCCATCAGCTGTTTTGTGAAAGTTTTTCAGGAAACCATTAAGAAAGAAAGTAACCCTTGCCTTGGTCCTTAGTAGTGCACAGGATCTGCCTCAAAGTACTGTTTTCTAATTTCGTTTCTCTAGAACAGGAGACAGTGTGTACTTGTAAGGATGTTGAATACAAGACCAACAAATCAAAAGAATCATTACAATTGCATCCACATTCAGAAAGGGAAACTACGTGAAAATGAGGAAGCCTGCTAAAAAGAACCTAAAAGGCTGCTAAGAGACTAAGTATTTATGGTTAGTGTATTTGGCATATTGCTTTAGGTCATGGCAGTGGAGTCACAGAGCCAGTGTGTACTAAGAAGGACTTAAAGTGTAGAAGAAAGCTGGTAGGGATAAATAGCACCACAAAGGGGTTATTAGAAAAAAAGAAGAGCTCTTTCAGAAACCTGGAGCCATGGCCAAATGGTAAATGGAAAAAGGAGCCAACTTTTCCAGAGTAAATGCAGAAAAACAACAATGCCAAAAGTGTCCAGAACACATAGCAAGGCTGAAGGTGATCTGAAGGAACAAGTAACTAAAGATAGCACAACCTCTAATAGATTTGCAAATATGCATCAAGCAGAAGGTCATCCAGTGTGTTAGATGATTAGAGCTGAAAAGGAGGCTCAAGGGAGTCTAGTGAATAGATGGTTATAATGGGTTGAGGTTATAATGGGTTGAGGTCATCACAGTAAGAAAGACATTTTAGAATGAGGTCTCACAAGAACCTAAACCAGCCTCATCTGCTTGCTGTCACCAAAAGGGAAGTCCTTTGCTTGTTTCATTGCTCCAATTTCCTCACTTGGTTGGTTCTTACGTGTTCTGTTGGATGTGGTTTGCTGATACATCTCGTCATCCTGAAAGAAGAGGCCTGACTCCCTACTCTCATCTGCTCTTGCGCATGTTCTCAGTACACATCTTGTGCTGGCACTGGCATTCATTTGATCCTTCTTTGAGCCTACTGAACTTCTCAAAACAGCAGAAAGAATTCGGTAGGCTTACAGTTATCACAGCTGATACAAAGGAAGAGTCGGGGAGACTACACAGTCAAGAAGTGGTATTGGCTGCAATTGCCCCCACTCTTCCTCAGTCTTAGATCATTGTTGCATAATAGATTCAGTTGTAAGATGATGTTTCTGCTAAAAGGAGTTTTTTCCAGATGCATTTTTCCTTCCCTCTTGCTGCTCCATCCCCTGCACCGGTGTAACTTGTGAAGTGATGAGGGTTAAAGCTGTTATGGCAAAATTTTTACTGATCTTTTCTGATTCGGTTGTTCATGTAAATGTTTATGATAGCAAGAGTGCAAAGACTGGAGCAAGTAGCCAAGTTTAGAGAGAGCACAGAATCCTTCTTAAGGAGCAGTCCCAGTTTAAGATGTTTACAAAAACTATGATGTTAGATCATTTTTGTGTATATAAAGCTTATAAATATACTCCCTCTTTTCCCTAGTTCTCTGTTAGGAGTAGTTGGAATTAGACGTCCAGTTTAATGTAAGTTTGATTCAAGTTTTTAAATGCTTATTGCTTATTCTATTTGCTCTTTTTTAGGCATACAGTGAATTGTTTCAGAACTATCATATCAAATATCTGCGACAGGTCAGGAAGGACAACTACTGCGTCCTAAGAGCAGTGCTTTTTCAGATATTCAGCCAAGGCATTCCTTTTCCATCATGGATGAGGGAGAGAGATATATTAAAGGTAAAACTCAGTTCCTAAATGGATGTGATCCAAGTGCCCTTGCACTGCAGAAGGAATTCATGGAACAGACAGCTGTCTTTGTTAAACAAGTGAAGTGATATGTATGAGTGGGAGGTAGAGGAAAGTTATTATCAGAATGTAAAGAGAACTTTTTAAAAACTATTGGAACTGTGCTTCACTGAAAAAGTGTCAATGATCCAAACATAATGAAATGAACATGAGGCTTAAAGGAAAAGAAAAAAGGCAGTAGGATAAACATTGCTGCCACTCTGCTATGTGTTGGTCCCTTAACCCAAAAGGATGTTTGACTCCCCCTCATTCACATCCATGCAAAAACCAGTGGCTTGTTCGGGAGCATAGCTGAAGAAAGCATCAAGCAGATGTCCTCAGCATGTTGCTGGAGCAGAGTGAGTTCTGCCCTGAGTCCCTGGAGCTCTGTCAGGAGACAGCAGCAAGGAGGTGGGGATCTGTAGCTGCTGCCTGTGGGGGCACATCTGCCAGCTGGAAGGTGTCTGGAATTCTGGAAGCCTTACTGAGTTTGGATGCATCCAGCTTTTCCAGAGTATGGGTTGTGTATTTTGCTGAGAACATATTTTCTTCTTTTCTGGCTGGCACTATTTTAAAGGTTTCTTAAGGACTTGGCAGCCAAATTGAGTTTCCTTTTAACATTTGGTTTGTTCTGAAGCCTGTTTCTATTTTTTGTTTGAACTGTACAACCAGAAGATAGAATCACATCATAAATTAAAATGCGTTACAATCTTGGTAGGCAGGTTTATATAATTTTATAGTCTACTTCTTGTTATGGTTACGATTTCTACTTAATTGACTTTCTTTCCTTCCAGCTTCCTGAAAAGCTTCTGTATTCTCAAGGTTGCAACTGGATTCAGCAATACAGTTTTGGGCCAGAAAGTTACACAGGTCCTAATGCCTTTGGAAAATTACGCAAATGTATGGAAACATTAAAGACAAATGTGAGTATTTAGAAGGTGGCTGGGTGACATAAAGGCGCTTCTAAGTGGGTTGAGAATGAATTAGGGATCATCCTCTTGTTGCATATTTCTATGGCAGCCTGACTGCCTCCTGGATTCAGAGAGCTCAGCTGCTGGGCAGGCTGTCACTTCTGCAGAGGAGTTCAGGTTTTGGGGTTCTGCTAGGTTAAGTACTCCATCTCCCTGCAAGTTAGGGAGGGTCCCCCTCCCCACAGCTGTTAGCACATGGTTATCTGCCCTCACCGTAAGGTATCTCCCACAGTACCTCATCATTTCAATGAAAACAACTACATGCTATATGAGATCCTCCTAGATGCCCTCCCAGAACTGGAGGGATGGTGCATTTTCTTCTCAGTATGTTGTCTTTCCCATGTTCTTTTCTCCATTTCACGTTTTTTTGATTTTTTTTAATAATTTCTCTCTATAAACTGAAGTGCTTGACTGCAAAGGTCTGACAGCCTTGCTGCCCTGTCTGTTCAGCATAACCAGATTGCCTGCATTCCCAGCCAGGAGTTTAGTTTTATTTATGCATCTAAAAACCCTGAGAGTTTAGTAGAGTTAAAGTCTCTTGAAAAAGAGATGAAAATTCAGACTGACAGGAACTTGCATTTTGCTTGAGCTCCTCTGGGATTTCTGCTGGTCTGTCATTGTGTGAGCTTGGAACTGCTTCTATTCAGTTTGCCACAAGCTGTCCCCAGCATGCCACCATCTCTCTCCTCCCCAGCATCCCAACTACTTCTGTTGTGCAGTTATTTTATTCTACTTGCTCTGTATTTGTCAGTGTTGGATTGTTTGGCTTTTGGTTTTTATCTTGCTGTTCCTTGTAAGTTGATATTAGTCCCATAGGACGATGCATTCAAACTGGATGTTTGTACAGAAAGAAGTTTCAAGTCAGCATGGTAAGGAAATCCATACAGTTGACTAATTGTTGCAGAGCAGCTTCTTTATGCATTATGCTGTTACTGAACATGAGTTAGGGTATGGACTTAATGATCTTGAAGGTCTTTTCCAATCTGAGCAATTCTATGGCTCTATGATTCTATGAGGTCTAATTTCTAGCTTTATTCTGTTGTTAAAAAGATGCTGTTTGGCCAGTGAGGTGGACTTGTGCCTATTTTCATGGATGCTTTTTTTAAGGTGTATTTAGTAGTGTGAAAAGAGTCAGCACTGGGAATTGGGTTTCTGTTGTATTTAACTGCCTACTTGCCTCATTGCTCTGCAAGTACCATGAGGAACCTTACGTATTTTCTTGAAACTTGAATAGCCAAATTCAGTAAATGTTTTTTGGTGTCTAAAGCTTATAGATGCAATTCTACTATAACTATGACTTGAAGATGAAGGGAAACTGGGCACTAGTATTTTGAGCCTTTTGAAGAATGTTAGATATACAGTAGCATGCTTTTGCAAGAGGCTTGCTACATACCCCAGACTCATGAGACTGAGCCTCCTCACACCTGACTTGCCTCAAGTGACCAAGGTGCAGCAGAGTGCCTGCCAGTTTGCTAAGCAGGGGGCAGCCAGCTCTGCTGCCTTTCCCGGTTCTATCCTCATCCTCAGGGCTCCTTCCTGCAGATGCCTTTGGGCCTAGGTTGTGTAAGTCAGTCAGCAATTTGTACTCCAGACAGACTTTTCACATTGGTAGTAGAAGTCCTCTAGCAGAGGGGTAGGTAGTAATGTTTCATCCACTTGGTTTTGTTTTTCATCTGTAAGAATGGTCTTCAGGATGCATGAGGAGACTGCAGCATCCGTTTCTCAATTAGTAAAGTAAATTAGACTTTTTGAGTTACGGTTCTTGGTGTTTGGCAGTTTCAGCATATAAATACAATCACAAAATTAACTGCAACTGATTTGAATCCTAGTCACTGAGCATCATCTCTTATTGTGGTCCTGAAAAACCTCTTGCTTTCAGATGACTGTTTATATCCACCGTGTTCAGGACTGGATGTCTTAATCTTTCTCATTTGGTATCTAGTCCAATGTTGTTCATCTCCTGGCTGACTCATTTGCTTAGTATGAGCACCAGCTTTCAACCCCTCTAGAGCAACACAGAGCTGAGGACCTCCAATTGTAAGCTGAGCAGAACAAGAAATTTCTATTGCTGTCCTGCGTGTGTCTTTGTCTTGTCCATTCTTAGCTAACAAACTTAGCTTATAATCAGAACGCACTGAAGACATACAAATACATACAGTTCATAATATCATGTCCAATTTATATAGGTTCCCTTTAACTGATCTACTTGTGAATTAGGCCTAGCATCTAAGGAATTTAAGCAAGCCTAACTTCTAACATAAAGGGTTCTATTGAGGAAAACTACTGAATTTTGGATGCTGTAAGTTAAAAACTAGTCAGGAGTCATCACTTAATCTAACCTTTGCTTATAGTGTAGTGTATATTATAGTGTATATCCTACAACTTTGAGGTGCTTTTGGTGGTTGCACATTTTACTGTCAGTCATAGCTGGATTTTCTGTTGTGATGGTGGGTGGCTTTTGTATAGAGGAATTGCATTTGCTTTCTCATAGCTGATCATAAGCGTCCAGATGCCTTGAGCGGTCTGTAGCAAATAAATTTAGGTAGATAAATGGAAAATGAAGTATCTAAGACTTCACATTTTACTGCAGATCACCCAAAACCACTGGCTTACTTGCAGTTACATTTGGCCACAGGAACAGTACAGTATGAAGTGCCATTTGCTCCTATTTCGATGCCTTTCATATTAAGTAGAATTCTTAATGAGCTGGTTATTCGTCTAAATTCTTAGTAAGTTGACTAATATTCTTCTATGTGCTTTCTAGTGGGCTGAAATAAGTGGTACTAAAGATCATGAAGAAAGAAGAAACATGTGTAATGCACTCTTTTCTGATGAGAGCAAGGAACACAAGCTATATGAGGCTATAAAATTTATCATGCTCTACGAAGTTGTTGAAGCCTACGAGCAAATGAAGAACAGGGATGAACCTATACCCCGCCTTTTTAGCCTCCTCTTCGCTCGGGATACTTCATCTGACCCTTTGAGTTTCATGATGAATCATCTGAATGCCATAGGTGACTCCGGTTGCCTAGACCAGGTAATGATACAAATGAAAAACAAAATCACAGAAGTAATCCCGTCTCTGATGTGGCTGGGGGAAAGTACTGTACATCATTTGTGATAGTTGGCCCATTTTTTTTCTTTGAGATGTAGGGAAGTAAACTGAAGACTTCCAGGAAAAAAAAAATAGTAGAATTAAATAGTGTGGACAGTTCTCTTGCTGGGCTGGAAGTAAATGCTGTGAGGTATCAATAGACGTAGTGTAGAGCTTTCCAATGGGTAAAATCATTTTTTATAATCTATTTCAGTTACGAAGTCAATCATTAGATGATGTATTCAGCTTTGTTTTGATCTAACAAGATGTGTTTTCCTGTGTCTTGCTATGCCCAAGGATATGAGTTACTTTTCCAAAGCATTTTTCCAGTTTAAACAATCCTTTGCAAGACATGTTAATGAAGAACCAGTCCTCAAGCTTCAAATGCATGAAGCGCTTCCTTTTACCATTGTATCCCCATTGTAGCAAGTGATCACAAGGTGGCAGGCTTCCCATTCTTCAAGGTATCTATCTATTAAACATTAGCTCCTTATTGCTCTCCAGTAAGTTGTGTGAGCTAAGTTTCGGAGCAGATTATGTATGGTGTCAAGTGGAAGAGGGATGTTTCCAAAGCTGCAAGTATTACTCAGAAAATCCTCAATATGAAAAAGAGTGGTAGAAAGATGGTTGGGACATTGAGAATATCCTGAAACTTTTGATTTTCTTACTTTGCTTACAAAAAAGCCTTTGTAATTCCTTGTCTACTCTTTTGAAGTAAGATAGGTGACTTGTCTTAGCCTGGCTTATCTTCATTTTAGTTTTCTAAGACTAGAAATAAACGTCTTACGACGTCTTTCATTTTTAGGTTGAACTGTTCCTCCTTGGATACCTGCTTGAAGTAAGGATCAGAGTTTACAGACTGCATAGATTTAATACTGAAGGATTTCAAGTAAACTGTCCAGATGAATACCGAAGGGAATGGAATGAGATTTCTCTCCTGACTGAGGATGACCACTACTATCACATCCCAGTTATCAGAACGTGAAGCACAAATGACTTTTTTTTTTTAAAAACCTTTGTATAATGTAACCAGTTCCAGTGAATTAGGTTTCTAATTGGCAGCAGAAATGCATGTTGATGATTACAAAATGATTTACGGGTTTATTGTGTAAACGCTTTGCTTTCCCATTACAGCTCAACTCGTTGCCAGTCAGCCATAAATAGCAAAATATATTGCTATACTGTTCGGGGGGAAAATGTCATATTTGAAGGTTGCTGAAAATAAAAGATTAGACAGCATGACAAAGAAGGGAGAAGTAATGATCCCATTGCTAGGCTAATGCTTTACTCTGACGCATCTGGATGAGTTAAACTGAAGTTCCTAAAGCAATTCCTGCCTTTCTCTTCTCTGTCTCTAGTTAGAGTGGATGAACCATGCAGGAAACAACTCCTGGTGTCCCACAGTTTATACTCTGGGACACTGAAGTTACAAGGATTTGAGGCTATCTATCTGGCATGTGAGGATGTAAACTGAGGCCACTACACAGCTCTTTCAAATCCCATCCAGTTTCTCCTGGTGTTGCAGTGTCTCCCTCCAGAAACAGAGCAAGCAGCTGCAGACTACAGTTACTTCAGACACTTGAAATTAAGCTGATCAATGTTAGATCTACTTTATAACTGAGGAAAGTTAAGTCCTCAATGTTTGAAGAAGTCTGTCTGGGACAACTAAATGAGATTTGCTTTATTATATGCTATACTTTGCCTGGTTCTATTTTCTAAAAGACTCAACTGTGTTTAGATAATTTCTAAAATGACAGGCCCTAACTTGAACAAATGCTAAAATGATACAGCAGATCTTGCAAGATGTATGTGAAAAGCATACAATCCCATAGGCATGGGTTATATTTCAAAAAGTGGAGTTTTATCAAGAAACAAAGCCTTTCCTTGATTTATCCTAGAGGTACAGAAGTAGGCAGGTTTGGTTTTAACTCCTGCAAGACAAGGAACAAAAGCATGAGCTGAGCCTGCAGGAGCTAAAGCAGTTGCATGTAGTAACTAAATGATAATGTTGGAGAGCATAAAGACTGCTCTCTTCCTTTGTGTAATGGAAGACAATTTCATGCCTTTAGTCCTTCTGTTTTTATGTATATATAATATATAATTTATAAACACAAACACCTGAGTGCTGTATTATATAGGAAGTTTGTTTCTTGGCAGTTTCTCTGGGTTCAGTTTTGTTCAATAATCTGTAGCTTTTGATGAAAAAAGGCTTGATACATCATATAATAATTTAATCTTTTCAAAGCCTACATGTTGAAAATTTATTTAAAAAACAAACAAGAAAACCCACAAACTTTATTCATCAGATGAAGTAATTTTCCCTCTTTCGATCTGATTCTGTTCCATGTAGGGAAATGTTATAATGTCTCGGCGTTGGGTATTGTCTATTTTGCATCAGTGGTATATGTAACACTTGCACTTGTCAATAGAGTTATCTATATTTTATTCATGTTTTGGTACAGGCAGACATACCAAAAAACGGTGTATTTTTATAGAGAGCTTTTTAATGGTTTGTGTATTATTTATGAATAGCAGTGCAAAAGCATTACAGCTGGAAGTGTTACATTGATAAAATGTATGTTTTTTGTAATCTTGAGCATACTAATAGAAGGGAATTAATAAAGATTAATGAATAAAGATATAACATGGTGGCATTTCTCACTAAAATAAGATGTTTACATGTTTACACCTGATTTAGGTCACTTTGGCTCCCTGCCTGGTCAGTGAAGGGCAGTGGCAGAGGAGTTAATGGCAGTTGATCAGAGGAGTTTCTACAAGGGCATGGTTCTTCTCACTGACTGTAAAGAAGGAGAAACTTAAGGTGAGGATAACTGCAAGTAAGTTCTACAGATGAATTTGGAGAGTGCTCTACACAGGATCTTCAGCTCCAAACCTGTCTCAGTGTTGCTTCACTGATTGTAATCGGGTTTTCTGATAATACGCTTTAGCTATGTACAAAACATATTTGTGTAAAGGAAAATGTATATATGTATGTGTAAAATATACATATCCATATATAGGAGGGGAAAAAAAACCAAAACATCCCGAATAAGCTGCATCTGGAACTATCTGGTACTGGGGAATGGACAGGTGCTGCAGCATCTTTTTAGAACAGTGGTTACAGACAAAGTTTGCTGCAGGAATCCAGAGGCCTGGACATGTGCTGGAGAGCTCTGCTGATGTCAGGTCATTGCTCTTATCTTTCTAACCTGTGAATTTCTGACTACTGCCTTTCTGCTACTGAACAGTGGAAGGCTGACTTTTTAAGATTGCCATCTTGTAATAATTTTGTAATCTGTAGAAATAAGAATTATTTGAGTATGAAAAACCACTGAATGCAGCATATAGATGTTTCAGCTCCTTTTTGTATAATACGTTGTGTGCAGCTTTTGTCTTATCTAGTGATAATTGGAATAAATGGATTTGTATTACAGGTCCAAACCTGGAGTTGTGAAATGTTTACCAGGTAACATATAAGCTCGGGTCAAGGTGATTCAAAATGTATGTAAACTTTGTGAAACAATTAGATCATTAATGTGACATTATCAGGGTCAACCCAAACAAGCTTTGTTGTGTTTAATTTAAAAAAAAAGAGAAGTTTTAAAATATTTCCCTAATAAATATCTTTTTTTCCTAATGCAAATCAGATTGGGCCAAAGGTAATTGCCCCGTCACCAAAGGTATACTCAGGGTAACATTGCTGAATGTTCCACGTCAGTTTTGAGTAGGAGCTTGAGTTCTTAGTGATAGACAGCTCTACTATAACATATGTAAGTAAGGAGAAAAGTAGGAGTCAAACTTCAGGTATTGAGCATACTCAACAAGGCAAAGTTCTTCTCATCTGCAGTGAGCATAAGTCCAGAAAGCTGCCACAGATATTTGGAATTCAGATATTCCTTACAGTGTGTCCAACCTTTTGGCTTGCCTGGGCCACAGATAAAATAGATAATATAGTTAATGTATATAACAAGATTGTTAATGTTTTAATAAACATTAAGAAGAGAACACCACCAAAGAATAGTGGAATATTTGACATTGACCAAAAAATGTGCATATTCACAGGCGCACACACTTCTAAGTGAGTTGAAGTATTATGAATGGTAATCACTACATTTTACTCATCAAGTGGCATGTGCGTGTAATGGGTGCAAGAAGCAGTTGCACTGCACCCCACTGCAGCAGCAAGATGACAGTGGCCAGAAAAGAGATGTGGACATGTGTGGCCTTTGAGGCCATTTCATCCAGGGCAAAAATTCTCCATGTGATCTCTGCTGTCCTCCATGGTAGTCCTCTCTGTTTTCCTTATTGAACTCTTTGAAAGGTGGAAAACCAAATGGCATTGCATGGTCGGAAAGTTCAGCTTTCAGCAGGTTCTCATGCTGCCGAGAACTTTGCCAGAAGCCACACAATTCAGCAATAGCTTTGCTTTGTTTACTGCTTTTCATTCAAATACATGTCTGTCCACCTGCTGTGTGGTGGCTCATACAGGTTGACTTCACAGCTTTCCTTGCTATTTTACTCTCAGGAATTAGTAGAGTGAACCATGCTACCAAGGGCAATTACCTTGACCCATATCAGGGTGACAGTGAACAAAATGCATAACTCAGCTTCACATTGGATTGATTCTGGGTCAAAACAAAGGAAGCAGTTGAAAGACTACTCAGAAGCAAAAGCATAGGACAAACAAGCTAAAAAAAAAACCCAAAGCCTCCTTTTTATACTTAGTAATGTGAGAATTGTACACTTTTTGCTTGAATATGATGTGAAACTAGCTGGCTCAACTAAGAAATGTTAAAGTAGATGTTATTAATCCAGGTGAGAGAGGTGAAAATAAACCAAACTAGCAACTAGCTGATGGCTTTAAGTTTGCTTTTAAAAAGCAAACTATTCTACTAACAAGCAAGAAAATGCCTGTATATATTTGAGTTTTCTTGTACTGAAGCAGCCACTACAATTATATGCCCTAATAAAGGAAGGTATTTGAGAGAGATTGAATACAGGTAAATGCCTTTTTACAACAATGCCAAGTTACTCATAATCTAAATGCACATGGCATCTCCAATAAAGATATCTATAACCTCAGAAACTTTTAAACAAAGAATAAATAAAGTTAATCTGTCAGAATTTTGGAGAAACAACAAATTATTAAGAGGCATATAAAGCAAAATATTCAATTTTTCTTTCTTCATCAATTTCCCTGTTAGGTCTTGTCTCTTTCAGTAATGCTAAACATTAAATGTGTCTTATTTTCCTTCCCTTCTCTTTCCAACACTGTGGCGATCATTTGGAAGTAATTCAGCAACAAGAGTTCCTATTCTGACTATTTTTTTTCCCCCATTCTGCTACCACAGTGTCTGTTTTGTTTCATCAGCTGAGTTTAGTGGTCAATGTCACTGCTGCTTTACACTGTAAAGTGTAATTCCCTTGTGTTCAAGGCTGCACCTCTTCCTGCACTATTCCTCATCTGTCCTCTATGTACAAGGAAGTGGGCTGCCTAATCCTACCATTAAAAATTCCAAAACATTCTCTATTTTAGGGATCCTCATTTTAGTTCAGTATATCTTAATGATCAGTTCATCCCAATTATAATGAAATTAATTTTTAACTGAAAATTTCTCATATGTATTCAGAAGATTTAAGAACAATACCACAGTAATGAGTTTTTTTCTGTGGCTGAGACTTAGAGCCTGCTTCTTAGTGGAAGCCAGGTGTATGCTGCCAGCTGCGATCTGCTAATAGTCTTGTGCCATCCATGGAGCTAGTTCAAACAGAAGGGAAAGGAACATGGGTTTCAATAGCTCTGGTTCTCCTTGTTGAGGAAAGATGGTGCAAGATCTAGCCAGAAATGGACAGCTATGTCCTTTCGGGGAGCAAGAACCAAATGCTCAGGTCAGGTGCTAGCATCATCAAGTGAGAGTCTGGGGAGATGGTCAGCTGGAGAGTAGTTGCAGAATAGGCATAAATACATCCACTGTTTCCATTAGGTATTTGCAAGGGCAGCCACATCTGTGCAACTCCACATGCTTGTTTATTAGGTAGACTTAAGGACATCAGCTGAGACAGATTTGTCTCAAATGAATGGATCTAGTCCATTTGATTTGTGAACTGGAAAACACCCATGAGTAAAATGGATTTTCTTTAAAAAGAATAAAAGGGACCCATGAATTTGAGTACCGTAATAAAAGCTATATCATTTCTTGATTTTTGGTACTAACAAAGTTCTCTGGTGAAGGTTACATGCTCTAAGAGTTCTTTGTGATGCTTTACTTCAGTAACTCAGCTTGATGCTACTTCTCTTAATTGTAATAGCACACTATATCACAAAGCAGACTACAAAAAGGCATCTGCTTGTTACCCTCTTGTTACATGTGAAGTCAGGTTTGCCATCAGTACAGCTGATGAGTCCTTCTCTGCTCCTTTGTGAGAAAGGGTCATCTGCACACTCACATTATTAAACAGTGATAACAGATATAGACATGTAATGTTCTGCCTACGGAGTCTGACAACTCACCCCTTGACTTCATTCTGATTGCAATTCCAGATGGTGGGTTTGCTTTTCACTCTTTGACTTCCACCTACCTCATTACACCCAGGTGCTCAGGCAGATCCATAGCCTGCTTTTCCAAAGAGAAGGTCACATCAGCTCAAAGAATTTAGCAGCCATGCTATCCACATTCTTCTCACCTGAAACACGTGTTTAACTAATCCCACTAGCAGAAATTTCTGCATGAAAAAATAGCCTGTAGTCACAGACCAGAAACTGCTGCTGTCCCCCATAATTCCATGGGGATCATGTAATCCAGCTCATGGGGTACTTCACAACTTGGTTCAGGTGGCTTCAGAAGTCTGCCAGTAAACTATGATTTATTTAATCCACTGTAAGCAGAAAGTCAAGTCAGTCTTAACAGCAGCAGCCACAGTAATTTATAAAAACAAAATCCTCCCTTTTTCCTACTATCTGAAAAAACCAAGACCTATTTGTTTTTACAGTATAATAAACATACACACACTTTTGGCAGATTTAATGTAAGAAAATGAGTACAAACTCTAATTCTAAGCTTCCTTTACAAGCTGTAATGCTATAATGTGATGGAAACTACAGCAATAATAGAGGGATAGTAAAGTCCTAGGCTACAGCAAGCAAGGACAAGCCCAAACACACCAGCCATAAATAGAGAAAAGAAGGAAGAAGGTTTGCTTACCTTTAGAAAGCCTCAGGTATGCAGAGATCTCCAACAAGATACTCTTACCTCCACTGCCAACCCTTAAATGAGGTCTGGGAAGGGGTGGATCTTGGCTCTACCCATTCTGGTCACTCAGGCACATTGCATGCAGCTGAGCTCCCCTGGGTTGGCCCTGCCTTCCCACCAGGTGCTCAATCACTGGTTCAGGCCATGACTTAGCATTTCTGCTACACAAGCACAAAGAAAATTCAAACAATAAAAGAAAAACATATCTGATGCTAGAGGTGGAGAAGATAGAGCAAGCCAGATGTTTGTGTTTCTTAAATTGCTGTCTCATGAAGCTGCTAGAGTTTTGCATTTAATATCGCTGCTGTTTCACTGTGTGCTTTGTAACCCCTTTACTATCTGAGCGTGGGGAAAACATAAAGAATTATACTCTTGGGGGAAAAGTGTGTTAAACTAGTATATTTTCTTCAGCTTGGTATCTACTAAGTTATTTTTTGCTGTTTGTGTGAGGTTTTTTTAAAAATATATTTTGGGATAAATGTTCTTCCTAGTAATGACAAAGCTGAATAGTTGTGCCCTGTATTTCAAAATTGTTACGGGAGACTTATATTCTTACTTTGATATTTTGGGGTTAAAAACTTAGATCTCAATCTTATTTTCAGCCAAGACGCCAAATCTTACCACTCTCATAAAAAAAAAAACCAAAAACTCATGTAGGCATAGGAGCTACATGGTGTTCCCCTTTGAAGTTATGGTAATAGAAGAGCTGGATTTATGAGTGCGATAGTCTAAGTTATTCATACATAAAGACAGGATAGTAGGCGAAGCTTTTGCTTTTATTATAGATTTTGATGAGGCTTAATCATCTACCTACTTTGCAGATGGAAGTCTGAAAATACAGTGAGTTAGAAGTGGTTTGGGAGCCCAAAGATCTTGGCCTTATATGTCTAAATTCTGCTCAAGCCTCATTCCAAAAAACAATCAATCAACCAAAGAAACAAAACTTGAAGAGTAACATAATTATTTTTGATATCATCAACAAAAGTAAATAGGTGCTCCTTTTTTTTTCTACACATTTAACATACTTGATCTTAATATATATATATGTATTTTCCAAATATGTCAGCATTAGTCCTTCTAACTAACTTAAGAAATTCAACAGAATCCTGTGGAGATTCTTAGCATCTGCAATTTCAGTATTTTTGTAATTTGTACACACGTATTTATCAGTTGTCAATAACAAAAAGTAAGACAGTATCTCTGTCATGAAGACTTTACAAAGGATATCTCTTCTGCTGGAAAACACAGCTTTATCGATGCACAGAAGTCATTATGTATGACTCAAGCTCTAGATCAAAATGATTATGACTAACGTTCTTATCAAATGTCAGTGCAAAATGGAAAACACTGGAGGAAGCTGCGTGCTTGGAAGAGGAGTAATTCTGAAATGGCCAATCTGAAATAACACATTTTGAGAGAAGCAGTTTTTCAATGAAAGGTGTTATTCAAAGGAGATATTGTCAAGAGCAAACCAGCACTGATTTAATTCAGGAAAAGAGCTGTAATACAAAAATATTAAAGTTATGCTTCCCCTTCCCCCCTCAAACCTTCATGGTACTTCCTTGTGTCTCAAGAATAAAAGAAACAGAGAAAAAAAATGGTTACAGGAATGCCTACCAATTTATTTGACTTAAAAATGTGTAACATTGGAGATCACTTATCACCGTCATTTTGTCTTTCTGTAGGGCTTACTCCCTGACCTTACCATAAAGCATTCTTCCTATACTGTCTGCTACTGTGACTGACTTTTCAAAAGCGTACTACTTGAAACTGTTTTCCCATCAGAATGTTTGAAGTTATTTTTTCCAGTCTAAGCATTCCTTGTATTATTCAGAGAGAGTATAATCTTATGAGAGAAAATTAATTGTTCAAAGAACAATTTTTTTCTATCACATTTTCAGGTCTGATTTAAAGGTTAACTCCCTCCAAAATGCTCACTTAAGTGGACTTGTTCTACCAGAATATGCCTTTCTTACTCTTTATTTTCTCTTGTTTTTAATATTATTTGGTATACATAGCTCTGAGTAACACATAACTTTGAAAGGTCTATAATTTGCTCTCTACTTAGGTATTCCTGTTTGGAGTTTAACAAAGGTACATGATTCATGGGCAGTATTATTTCTGGAGCAGAAAACTCGATCATTAATGTTTTATTCCACTTCTACCAGTACCTGAAACCTGTGACTAGCATATATAGTTTGTAATTTAGCCTTCCGGTACTTAAAGGGAATCTGTAAGCAGGAGGGAAATCAACTTTTTACACGTATAGACAGTGACAGGACAAGGGGGAACAGTTTTAAATGAAAAGAGGAGATATTTGGATTTGATGTTGGGGAAGTTTTTCACTGAGGGGGTGGTGAGGCCCCATCCCTGGAAGCGCTCAAGGCCAGGCTGGATGGGGCCCTCAGCAGCCTGACCCGGTGGGCGGCAGCCCTGCCCATGGCATAGGGTTGAAGCTAGGTGGGCTTTGAGGTCCCTTCCAATCCAAACTGTTCTGTGATTTCTTCTTCTCTCATCCCCTTGGTTGCAGGAAAAGCCTTGCTTTGCAGCTGAAGCTGTCAGGGATCTCATAGGTGCCTGCACAAAGGCTCTCTCCGGTACGTGACATTGCTGTCCCACAGATGGGTTCATCCATCTGGTGTGCAATGAGCCAACTTCACACACAGAGGTATTTAATTTTGCGCATGATAGGGTGCTAGGTGGTAATTCCACAAAGCTAGCACACCTTTACATATCCACAGCGTGATACTGATGTCAGTTTGTACACACACATTCACTGTTCACAAGTAAAATCACTTCATCGTTTCCCATTGGTTCTACGTATCCAAACTAGCACGCATGCTCCCTGCTGGTGCGCTGGGGTATTGCCATTTATCCTTCGATTCCGTGTGATACCAAGTGCCCGGCCTGGCCAGGATGGGAAGGAGAGGGGGAGGGAGAGCGGGTGCCTTCCGGCGCGGAGGGCGCTGGCGGCCGGCGGGGCGGGGCTGCCGCTGTGAGTGACCGCCGGTCCGCGGGGCAGGGCGGGCAGGTGAGGGGCTGCGGCACAGGGAGCGAGATGCGCTGCCGAGGCAGCAGGACGTCGTGGTACGCAGAGGGGCTCGAGTGGGAGAGCTCGGTGATGTCTGGGGAGGCGTTGTGGCAGGTGGGGGCTGTAAGCTGGGGGTAGGAACGTGCTGCGCGTCGTTTAAGTGTGTGGTGGATGCGGGCTCCGCAGTTCGAGAGAGACGGAAGCTCTGGTGTTAAGCGGTAACCGTGGTGCAATGCAGTTTCACTGAGCACCACGTGAGTCTGTAGAAAAGCCACTGTCGCAGGACTGAAACTTGTTTCATTGGGGTTTCTGAGGGATCCTCGGGTTTCTAGCTGATAGCGTCCGTGAGAGAAGCACGTGTGCAGTCAAAGCAGTTCTCGCACAGGCAGTGCTTGAGAACTGACACAGAACTGGAGCTGAGACCGTCCTGCCAAGGAGTGTTTGAGAACAGCTGGGCTGCTGTGTTACCTCACCAAGCACTTCCGGGTCTTGTTCCTGCTTTTGGGTAATTAAAGTAACCTCTGAATGCCCAGAACTTAAGACAGCAATTGAAATACCGTGCCTTTCTTAAACATGTGCTTTTGTTCTTCCGTGAGGGAGAGTCACGTACGCCTGCATTCTTCAAAGCCAGGATAGCTTTCAGGGGCGGATGAGAGAACCGCTCAGTCTTCCTGCGAGTGCAGCACAGACACAGAAGAAAGCAAGGATCGCGATGCAGGTGACGAAGCATGAAAAGGAAGTTGGTGTTCCTTCTAACGAACTGGGTTCAGCAAACACGGTTACCGAGCAGAAAGAGCAACCTGCAGAGGAAATGAGAGATGAATATCTATACAGAAGTACTGGGGGACCTGAGGGGAGAAATAGGATTAAATCGCTCGTGACACATGACGACGTTCCTAGAGATTGTGAAATATATCTGCCTGTGTCTGATAATTCTTCAGCAATGGAGACGTCTGTGGACAGGTGAGGATTTATTTTTTTTTTATAGCAAAACTTTTCCTTTGGGAAGAGGTGCTTTCACTATATACAAACTAGGCTAGAAATCACTCTTGTTGTTGGGTACCATGTTCTTATTTTATCGTAGTGTTTTCAAGGTATGTATTCTTCAAGGTAGATATTCTTGAAATTCTTCACAAACCCTGATGGGCCTTAATGTCTGGTGCGAAATAAGATTAGGTATGGAAATTAAGGTTTGTCCAATGCCCCACAGTAATTAGGGTAAGGACTTGGGATATGCTTTTCTGAAACATCTCAGCAGGTAGTATTCTCTTATGGAGAACTGTGTTTGGTATCTACCACATTGTTTGTTTCTCTCTATAATTCATACTTTAGTATTGTTGGAAATAAAATCTCAAGTGTCTGCTTGAAACTTGAGTAACAGCTAAACTGCAGTTTCCTACGACTGCACTATAGATGACCGTTTTCCAGTATTAGCCTGTCCTTGACTTTATATTAAACATTTTTGGTCAAGTGCTGGAACAGGCTGCCCAGGGAGGTGGTGGAGTCACCATCCCTGGAAGTGTTCAAGAAATGTCCCTCAGTACAACATCTAAACATGGTTTAGTAGGAATATTGGTGGTAGGTGGATGGTTGGACTGGATGATCTTGGAGGTCTCTTCCAACCTTGGTGATTCTATGATTTTTCTTGTTCTCAAGGGAAATATATGCAAATGGGTTAGCAATGTTACTTCTTATTTCTTCTTAAGAAAGCAGATTTGGACGTAGATGAGCGTAATTTAATTACCACATGGCTACACAAAACCCTTCCTTGCAGTTTCCCTAACTGCTTGTCCTCTTTCAGTCATATGAGATGAGGCTCACTGGTTGTTGCTCAACCCCAGTAGAATATAGACTTAAAGCTTTGGTGAGTAATGTGTTTTTAGTTGTGTGCACAGATGTAGTATTTATGTATATATGACAGGGCATTGTGGCTTTTATCTTTTACAAATCTCTCCTCTCAGAATTAGAAATATAAAGAGACTTCAGTGTTCTGTAGCCCCCATGCAGCTGGCAGAAGAGAAGTCCAGGCAGTTTCATTACTAACATTGGTGTTGTAGGGAAGTGTTTAATGAAATGTTTAAGATGGAAATCAAATCAAACAGCAGAAAAGATTAATGACAGTTATTTGTGCTGTTCCATGATGCGCAATGTAGCAAGGAGGACGTTTGTCGTGATGCAGAAGAGAGAGAGAAGATGCTACACGCTTGCAAGACAAGCTCTTCAGGTATGTTTGAACTTTGTGGTGTTTCAAATACAGTATTACAATTAATTGTGGCACAAACTTGCAGTGGTTTCACACCTTCATTTCCAGGATTTTTGTGCAGAGGCATCTCCGTACAGTACATTGTGGTTTTTTAATTCACAAGTAAATCATTTTTACGTGAAGCTAGTTGCTCTTAACATATTTTTTTCTTGCGCTTCTGTAGATATTTTACGAGAGAATATGAATCCTTTGGAAAACAGTGATATAGCCTACATGCTGTCTCTTGAGAATTACTGATTTATGGTCATCACACATATCTGTTGTTGAGCTCCCTTGATGATCTTAAGTCCCATTTGTTTTGGAATGGAAACTGTAGGAATTCTAAGAGAGTACTGTAATTTTTTTTTTCTGGCTTATTTAGAAAGATATACTATTTTCTTTCTCTACAGTTTGGCTACTGGATGAAGAAGAGAAATTCCCACTGAATGTTTTTCTCTCCATTTTTCCCTAGCAGAAGTTAGTAAGGTACTCTGATACTTCTGTTCTTTGCCAGTGAATATTTTTTAGAAGACAGAAGAGTGTTCTCTGTTTTGCTGAATTAAACCATTATTTTTGTTAGTTTGCTATTTTCAGAGCATATAGTTCCTCCCCCACCAATAGCTCTGTAGCAGCTGTATGTTGTGCAGCCAGTCTCTTTTGGCACCAAAGACTTTAATGTGATAGTATGTATTTAGAAGTGCAAGTTATTATGTTTTTTTTCTACACTGTTGTATGTTCTATTTCACAGTTCATCTCAGTGTAATGTTGCAAATTCTTTATTGACAGAATATAAATTAAGTGTTGCACCTGAAGTGGACATCCTGGAGTAATGCGAGAAAGAATGGAGAGGAAATACACCTGTAGCAAAAAGGATGAGAAAGGTATATTTTCTATTTTCTGACTTCATTGGGCTTTTTGTTTTTATTTCTATGTTTCATAGATGGATTTCTACACGAGAGATTTTCTAAAACATGAAAGGTAATAGCAGTTCATCCCCCTGTACTCAGCACTGGTGAGGCCGCACCTCAAGTACTGTGTTCAGTTTTGGGCCCCTCACTGCAAGAAAGACATTGAGGCCCTGGAATGTGTCCAGAGAAGGGCAGCGAAACTGGTGAGGGGCTGGAGCACTGGTCTTATGAGGAGCAGCTGAGGGAGCTGGGATTGCTTAGTCTGGAGAAGAGGAGGCTCAGGGGAGATCTCGTTGCACTCTACAACTTCCTGAAGGGAGGTTGTGATGAGGAGGGGTTTGGCCTCTTCTCCCAGGCAACAAACAGGACCCGAGGAAATGGCCACAAGTTGTACCAGAGGAGGTTTAGGTTAGACATAAGGAAAAACTTTTTCTCTCAGAGAGTGGTCAGGCACTGGAATGGCCTGCCCAGGGAGGTGGTGGAGTCGCCGTCCCTGGCAGTGTTCAAGAGGCATCTGGATGAGAAGCTACGAGATATGGTTTAGTGGCTGTGGTAGCAAGGGTAATGGGAGGATGGTTGGACCAGATGATCTTGTAGGTCCTTTCCAACCTTGTGATTCTGTGATCTGTGATTCAGTATTTTTCAGTGTTGAGTCTTCGGAGCGACTAGTAACTGGATGATGGTTTTGCTCATACTCATTCAAAATGTATGTTCAGTAAGGCTACTTGTGACAGGCTAAGATTTTGATTTAATACTCTTCTTCATTACTGTTTTTGATTTCAATTTGTTTTATTTCCATGAAATAGTAATCTTAAGGGCTACTGAAATGGCAGAGCAGATGGCCAAACCTTTATTTTTATTTTTTATTTTAGAAGGAAGTTAAGTGAAGTAGGTGAATCACTTGATTTTTAAGATGGAGAACTTTATTGGGTAGGATCAGTTTTGTTTTACTTTTAGGTTTTTTTTCCTGATGCTTATTTTCAGTAAGTTTTTTTTACAAGTTTTCTTATATTAATCTTGAGCTACAGCAGTAGAAAGTGGAGATTGGTTTGGATGTTCTTTATTTTAAATTGTGTTAGAGGAAAAAAAATAGTGGTATGCACGAACAAGCCTAAAACGCTTTGTGTAAATCAACAGATGGGTGACAGGACAGATGTAGAGATTTGGATCTTGTTACATGAGCTGAAAATACATACTAAGCTTCAGAAGCTGAGTTTCAACATTGCTTCTTCTGTTACAAGTGAATGTATGGGAATAGCAAGGAGGGGACAAATGTGATGAGACATCAGGAACTTTTGTGTAAAGGCAAATTTTCCCCTGAGGCATAAGTAAGCTGCATGTGACAAGTATTGGGTAAATGGCATAAGCTATTGCTGAAACTTCTTGTTGTAATCGTGCTGTGTTTTTAGGTTTATGCTCTTGTGTGTTTGGGTTTTGTTTGAAACCTAAGTGTGCTAGCTACCTATATTTCAAAGATACTTCTGCTGTGTAGTCAGATAAATGCCGCAAGCAGTTACCTACTTCAGTTTCATTGGTTTCTTGTTAGTTATTTAGCAGAAGTTAAAGTCATACGTACTTCCAAATCATTTGATTGATCAAACCTTTCTTTGTTTTTGAGACAGCTTTATCATTAGATGCTAATGTTCCAATTCCCGTATGATACCGGTGCCTTGAAATATCTTATTCCCTTGAAATGTATTATTAATGCTTTTGTGTTATTTGGATTTTTTGTTTTCCTAGGGATATGAAGCAGTTGCACAGAAGTTTGCATCAATAAGGCAAGTACGAGGTGATAACTACTGTGCTCTCAGAGCAACTCTGTTCCAGGCGCTAAGTCAAGCTACTCAGTTACCACGCTGGATGCAGAGTGAGGATTTTACTATGGTATGTGTCAAGTAGGCCTTCTGAGAGTAGATGTTGTCTCTAACATGTTGGGTGATTTTTTTGTGGTCTCACTTCTCTGTTACATGCTCACGTATCAATATTCCTTAAATTGAGAAGCAGTTCCGTTCTGTTGTGTTGTAGGGTTACAATGATGGCTCCAACTTGGAATTGAGTCCACATCTCTGTAGTTCCTAGTTTATAATGTATTAATGTTATTATACTGACTGTAACATGGCTTGCCATTAAAGAGAACATAGTGCTAATGTGGAGTCCTTGTGAAATGAAGAGTGGTTGGTCATGACTGACGGTACATACGCTGCTCTAGCCAAATGGTTAACTTAATATGAAGCACAAATTACTACACAAGTTCTAGTGGTGAAAAGGATTAATAAATGAGAGCCCAGAACTGCACATACAACTGCCAGTATGTCCTTCAATGGGGGTTGGACTCGATGATCTCTGAAGGTCCCTTCCAACCCCTATGATTCTGTGATTCAAGAGGAATGTGGATGCTTCTAAGTGAGCGGACATAGCAGTAGCACGTGAGCAGTAGAAAAGGCAGGTCTTATGCTAGAGTGTCATCTGCTGCATCAACTAATCTTCAGGTTGTATTCTTCTTCATAAGAAACCTTGTCCCATAGTTCAGGGAGTGATGTTCTCTGGAAAGAAAACACAGTTTTTGTGTTCCGGGCTGAGTAATTAGTGCTTCACCAAGCATTCTGTTTTGTCTGGGGGATGTGGCGTCTTTCACTGCTGCTTCTGTTGGTTCTGGGAAACTTTCAGATACAGTCACTGCTGTCTGCTGCTGGACTTTAAAAACAAATCTTGAGTAACTTAAGCTTCTTTTTCTCTTGCTTTATATCAGGGGATAGTAATAGACCAGTGCTCTGACCCTGAGCCAGCAAACCTCTGTGCCCAGAGAGGCTGTGGATGCCCCATCCCTGGAGGCATTCAAAGGCCAGGCTGGATGTGGCTCTGGGCAGCCTGGTCTAGAGGTTGGCGACCCTGCACATAGCAGGGGGGTTGAAACTAGATGATCATTGTGGTCCTTTTCAACCCAGGCCATTCTATGATTCTATAATGATACGGTTCTAAGAAATATTACCCAGCCAGATGTGTTCAATTATGGTCACAGTATGACATGTTCAGAAAAACACAAGGAATCATGTTAAGATGAACAATAAAAATTAAAATATAGTAATAGTGTGTAGTTCTTCCTTTCAAGATTTGTTACTTCAGTTGTCTTTTCTTCTTCTGTTAACTTCCAGCTTCCTGAGAACTTGTTAAGCAAATATGACTGGATCAAGCAGTGGCAGCTAAAACAGAAACCAAGCAGAAAGACGGGAGAAATAAGTGATGATATAAAAGAATATTTATTGCTACTAAAGAAGAAGGTTGGAAAAGTATTTGTTTGTTTTTGGTTCTTGTCAAATAAGAAAAGTGACAAATAGTTTTGCATAGGAATGCTGTCACTAGTGAAGCAAAACACCTACTGCAAAAAATCAAAGACTGGTCTTCCACTGCTTGCTTTGGCCCAATGCTGGAATTAGTATGCATGCAGTTATGCAGAAAATTGCTAAAGTTTCTATAGAGAAATCAGTGTAGTAGAGTAACATTTTCCTTCTGTTATTTTTTATGTTCGTATGAAGAAGTGATGTGTATTACCAATAAGTCTTGCTGCTGCTTTGAACAGCTTATGGAAAGAAAAAAAACCCACAGAATAATGCTGAAGTAATTTCAGAGGAGTAGTTTTTGTTTGTATTTGTGCTTTAACCTAGAACGAAAACAGGGCATAACAGTTTTCTGAAGTAATACGCATCTCCCTAGCTGTATTTCCCCCTTCCCTTGCTCCCCAGAAACTGCAGTCAGAGGCTACCTGTGCTGCCTACCCATTGCTACCAAAACAACGTGGCCAAATAAGCACAACACAAACAGACATTCTGAATAACTGAAATGTAAAGAATGTGAAGGTTGTGGACGCCCCATCCCTGGAGGTGTTCAAGGCCAGGTTGGATGGGGCCCTGGGCATCCTGGTCTAATATTAAATGTGGAGGTTGGTGGCCCTGCCTGCAGCAGGGGGGATTGAGGTCCCTTCCAACCCAAGCCATTCTATGATTCTATAAAGGACACAGGAAACAAAGAGCCTGTTACCTTTCTCCTATGACTGTGTGTTTTGTCACCTTGTAACTATTTCCAGCATCCCCCTATTTTGCTTTTGTTGAGGACCAGCTAAAGCAGAATCAGACTAACCCAGCTTGACCTTGGCAGAGCAACAGCTATGGGTATACTGTAGTGTTTCTAATAATGTCAAAGCCTTTCACAAGTTAAATTCGGAGCGCTGAAATCTTACAATTCACGAGTGGCTTTTTGCAACTCCTACACAGTGATGGCTATTCATGTGTGTTGTACGTTGTTTTTGTTTAACAGTGGAAGTGTGTAAGTGACATCAAATGTCCTGTTGAGAAGCAAGAAGCTTGTGATAAATTGTTTAAAAATGAAGAGGAGGAGTACAGTCTGTATGAAGCTCTGAAGTTCTTAATGCTTAACACTGCCATTGAGTTATACAACAATGGGAAAAATGGAAGGAGAGTTCCCATCTTCTAGTGGCTACTGTTTGCTCGTGATACATCTAGCAACCCTTGTCAGTTAATGCATAATCACCTGAATCAAATAGGTCACAGTGGAGGCCTTGAGCAGGTAAGGAGAGATTGTTCTTGCAGTGTTGGTTTGGTTTTTTTTTGCTTGGAGTTCTCAGTTTCAAGTGGCTTAAGAAATCATCCAGCTTTCATTAGTCTGTCAGAACCTAATGTAGCCTGATCTTTCATTGTGGAAAATTATAACAGAACTGCTTCTACTAAAAGTCTGTAAAGATCTTCCTTATAAACACTAATTTTGTGTGGCTGATAACATTTGGGTACCATTCTTTGGAAGTAAGGTATTCTTTGGGTAGTAGCAATTGTCCTAATATTAAATTAACAATTAAGACACTATAATAATATGATAAAATCTACCACTCAGATTATGAAGAGATTGTGTGTAGTACATGTACTTGCTGAATTCTGACAATTATTGCCTTGTATGTTGTAGAAACTTGCAAAAAAGCTCCCAAACAAAACCTAGCAGGTAATGAGATGAATAGTTCCAAAGACTGTAGGTTACATCCATTTAAAAAATTGATATGGTAGTGCAGTTAAGTTCAGTAGTTTAAAGACACTAAAAGCACAGACGTATTATGTTTGGTTCATGTTTATTGGCTAAGGTATCTAGTAACTAGCATAGATGAGACAGACTACTGTTACATTAGATGATTTGTTGCAAAGGTGAAGCTGCAATGTTTTTTCTTAGCAGTGACTGTTCTTCTGTCCAGCTTGGTCAATAAGTGATGTTACATATTTTCATGCTGACTAAACTTATTTATTTTGGTGATGCTTGCTGTAAATTGCTATTTAAAACACGCTTGTCACTGTAGTGGACAAAATGAAGAAGCTGGGAAAATCTTCTCAACTCTATTTGATATCTACAGGCTTTGTAAGGGCTTTCTGTCTGCAGCTGAGCGGTTAGAAAGTCAGAGTACCCACAGAAAGAGGAAGGATCATTGCCTGAAACCAGTCCTTGTCTGTTTTGGTGACTTAATGGGATGAACGTTGATACAAAAGAACATCTTTCCTACCTGCTTGTGGCAGTAGGGAAGCAAGGTTCTCTGAACAGACCACCATTTTCTAAGGAGCAGTATCTTACTATGCCATTTCTGCAACCGAAGAGCATGTTAAAGGCATGGCATCTTCAAGCTATTTATGCAGCAAGTCATATATGGCTTTAAGCGTCAAGGTACTGAGCATGTATATACATTCACATTTAATCATTCATGTTTTTTATTAAAAGTAACGTCCAGTTGGTGTTTCTATAAGAAATATCTTGCAAAGGACACGTTGAATTATTTCTGCTTTGTTCCAACGTAGGTGGAAATGTTTCTCCTCGCTTATGCTCTGCAGTACACCATCCAGGTGTATCGACTGTATAAGTGTAGTACTGATGAATTCATCACATTTTATCCCAATGATCCTGAGGAAGACTGGCCTGTGGTGACTCTCATAACTGAAGATGACAGACATTATAACATTCCGGTCAGAATGTGCCAAGAAACGATGCTATAAAGGGGATTTTGAACAGGCACACCTGTGCTTATGGAGGTTTCCAGTGCTATTTTGAAACAGCATGATGATGAAACGGGTGTTATTAAACTTGCAACAACTTGAAATTCTTGTTTTAGAAGTTTGCATCTGAACTAAAATATCAAGCAGGTTCTGTCTCAAGCATAACTCAATAAAAGTTTTGCAACTGTGGCTTCTATTACTGATGAAGAAAAAAAAAGGGAATGTTTTCAATCTTTTTTTTTTTTTGAGAGCTTCCTTGTAACTCAAAACCTATAGACACCATTCTTTAGCTGTCTTGTGCACTCTAAAATAATGAGATACTGATGCAATTACATTTCTAGTAAACTGACAGCGTCCTTTGTCTGCCTGTATACAAGCAGTTTGTGTAGATTGAGGTCTGAAGAATTTAGTGTCTACCTTGGGCTTAATGCTGCAAGACAGGTACTTACTTAAAAGTTTTGTAATGCTCTGGGTTTGTTTTTATCTAGACCTGAGTGTCTAATTTAGCAGCCAGGCATCTGTTACACTCAAAATTAAGAGCTCTTCCCCTTCCAACCACTGGAAGAGATTATGGCAACAGGCATTGGCAGTAAAGGAGTATAAACCCTGTTTGTTAGCAGGCCACAAATTCAAAACCTGCACAAAACCAACTTCAGTTGTAGTAGCTGATATGAGATAACCACGTGCACACAAACTCCATGTCTGTTAACATTACTGTTTCTGTAATGTTAAGCTTTGCCAGTAACTGCTGTGGAGAACACAGCACAGGTAGAAGGCAGTAAATTTATGGTGGGACTTCTCTGCTCTTGTGTGGAGTATGTAGGTGGATCTGTGTTTCTGCTTAGGAGTATTCAAAAAGTTCTTTAAATAGAAAAACTAAAGGGGGCAGTACTGGCATACCTAAACACAACCAAAGAAAGCCTTCACCTCAAAGTGGAAGTATGACCTACAGATGATTTTCCAAATGAGTGAAATTATTGAAAATTTCCATATATTTGGAACTGTGTGATAGTGAAGGCTTTTTAAGAGTTAATGAATACCTCTCTTCCATCTGCCCTGGTGAAAGTGTACTGCAGAATTTCTTCATATGAAGGAAAACAGTGGTTCAGATGATCTTGGGACTTGCTGGGCTTTGCATTGTTGTATGTGGTAATGGTTGGTTGGCTGTGGATAGAGTTTAGCACTGAAGTGGAAGCAGGGTGGAGAATTTGGGCTTTTGCAGCTCTAAGAGATTGGTGCTGAAACCAGACCTGTGGTGCCTGTAGGAGCTCACCCAGAGCTGGGCTGCCTGGGGAGATGCAGGTGTGTTCAGTTCAGGAGTGTAACTGCATGCAGATTGTTGAGTCAACACAGACAAAATCCAGGCCAAGTTTATTATGAGACAGCAACAGCCCTGCCATAAGGGAGGGAGAGGGGGAGGGAGAGGGTAACTCATTTTGAACTGAGATAGTGATATGGTAAAACATCCCCATGTAGATGTTAAGGGAAGTGGGGAGAGGGAGCTCTTGCATTGTGTATCAGATGCATAGCTCTCATCCCTCATATTTGGGTCAGTTGTGCATCCTGTTGTCATCAGGCCATGACTGGCTTTGGTTCCCCCAATATTCTAGTTGGCAGGAAAGGACTGAAAATGTTTTAAGATGGCCAAATGTTCTTTAAGAATGCTCCCTTTCTTGTTAATGGTGGAAGCCCATGGTGAGCATGTTCTGGAAGCTTTCCACTAGATGAATCATTGTACTATGCCATCAACTAACATGCTTTAAATCAGGCAGATGTAAAGGTTATTTTCATTCACACATTTGTTGAGGAGAATCAGAATCTGAGAAATGAATAGGAATGAAGAGGATCCTGGCTCCACCCATTCTAATCACTCAGGTACACTGCATGCAGCTGAGCTCCCCTGCCTTCCCACCAGGCGCTCAATCACTGGTTCTGTTCCAACTCAAACCATTCTGTGATTGTTTCTGGGGTAGTTTACTCTCCTAACACAATGATGAGGCTAAACAAGGTTCAAGAATGACGAAGGTGGAGAAATAGCGAGTGTCAAAGAGCACATCAAATCACTTTTAGAATATGTAAGCCTAATAACTTCTACCCACATTTAGGGCTGTGCAGTCCATATTTTATTTTTGCTGACCTTATTGCAGAGTACAGAAGTGGTCCTGGCCATCTGCACCACACCCTTTGGACCGATATCTGAGGCTGCATAACTATACTGGGTACCAAAGGGGAGGTCCTGATTTGCCATAGGGACATGATTAAGGTCCCCTCAGCAATGAAAACTGGAGTGTTGACTACAATGTCTGGAGGCTATATGCCTATTACTGATCCCCCATCCTCCAATAATGTCCCCCAGGGTGCAAGTAGGCCACACCACTTCGGTCCTACAATTTGGATCCTAAGTAGGGCAGCCCGTGTTGTCTGTAGCATATTCAGAGCACTGGGTCTGCACTCTCTAGGCTTTTCATTCAGGTCCTGCAGGGTTTCGTAGAGTCTTTGTCCACCCCTGCAGGTTGAGCAAGAGAGCCTGTCTTCAGGGCAGCCTTAAGAATACCATTACAGCATTCAATAAGGCCTGCCCCCATCAGATCACATGGCAGGTAGAATCGCTACTCAATGTTGTTTTCTTCTGCCCAGCATTGTACCATTCCACCAGTGAAATGAGTCCCTTGGTTGCTCTCAGTGACTTGAGGTTTCTTGTAAGCAGCCATCAACTTGTTGAGCACCTTGATGGTATACACCTGGTTTGCTCTTGACACCATATAGGCCTGCATTAGTCCACTTGCTGTGTCAATGCAGGTCAGGGCATATCTCACCCCCTCAGACCAAGGGAGGGGGCCAATGTAATCATCCTGCCATTGCTGGAGAGGATTGTGTCCACTAGCAAGATGGGCTGTTGTTCTGGACAACGGTCTCGGTCTCATCTTGGAGCAAGCATTGCAGTCTCGGCATGTCTGGATGATGTCAGACAATTGTATGGGCAGCCCCCATGCTTTAGCAGCTGCCCACATTGTCTTTTGTCCAGCATCCTGCAACTCTTGATGGAACCAGTGGGCAATGTTCTCGGATGGTGAATCCTCAATCCAGTGAGCTCGAGCCAGCGTGTCAGTTTTGTCATTCCCCAGTGACTGCAGAGGTCAGTGGCTGGAAACATGGTAGACATGCACAGTCCAGTGTTCAACCACATTCCATATGTCTAACCACATATCTCTGCCCCAGATTGGTCAGGCATGAATAGTCTATTCTTGGGTGGCCCACTGCGCAATCCAAAGAGTGAGCCATGAGAGAGTGTGGGTACACAGCCCAACTATCTGTGAAGATATCCAATATACTGTCACTGGGTTCCTTGGTTATAACCATCTACATGGCTCACAGTTCTGCCCATTAGCTACTCTAACCATCCCCCTCCTCACACCAGATCGTTTCAGTGGAGGGAAAGTATGCCACTGCTCTCCACTTGCTCAGGTTACCCTTGCTGGACCCATCCATATACCAGGCATCTTCAGGAATGGGATATTTCCCTTCCTGAACAGGATTCTTCCCTGGTGGAGTGACCATTGTCTCTTCTGGTGCATCGCTGTGATACATCACCAGGCCTAGGATATTCTGGAGTTCTTCTTTCAATGGTGACAGACTACTCCTCTGGCTGAGATAGGTGACCTATCCTGCCACTGTCTGTGTTTGGGCCACCCTGTCTTTGGAAGGTGGGTCAGATCTTAACTGTGACTTCAAATATTGGGGTTATTGGCTCTACCACCTGTGATGCAGATTAGGCAGCCAATAACTGTTTTTCAATTATACCGTACCTTTCTTCTGCTCCATGCTAAACCTAAGACCAGAACCCAACTGAAATTTTGAATGGGATTTTGGTGCTGCCACAGGCCACAGCCAAACCTAGCCTGAGTTACATGGACATCTAGTTTGGCTGGAAGGGTAGGATCAAATATACCCAGTGCCCAGGCAACAGTCTGTTTTGCTAGCTGGAAGGCCTCTTGTTCTGTTCTCCCCCAGTCCCATTTTTTTGGCCTTTCTTTGTGAGTCAATACAAAGGCCTCAGCAGCTGCACTAAGTGAAGTATAAAGGAACATCAGTACCCCAGTATACCTCAAAATTCTTGCAGCTGCTTTGGTGTGCCCAGTAGGGACTAGGAATGCCTGAACCTTGTCTGTTATTGCACTGGGTAGTACTTTGGTCTTTCCCAACCAAACTACCCAGGAATTTCATGGAAAAGCCTGGTCCTTGCACCTTTTTTGGGTTTACAGCCCACCTTTCTCTTGTAAATGAGTAGTTAATGAGTCTGCTGCCTTTCCTAAGTGCCCCCAGTGAGTCAGATGCCAACATGAGATCATCAATATAGTGGTATAGCTTGATGTTATTAAGATTATTCCGATCTGCTAGGTCACACGCCACTAAGTCATGACAATACATTGGTGAATGTACATACCCCTATGGCAGGACCTGAAAGGTCCACTGCCTGTTTCCTCATGTAAACGCAAACTGGTCTTGCAATTCTTCATTAATGGAAAAACTGAAGAATACATTTGCGTGTCTAGGACACAACGGTAGGTTTCTATCTCAGTACTTAATGTGTCCATGAGGGAAGCAATATTGAATACAGCTACATGAATGGGCAGTGTGACCTTACTTAGTTCTCTATAATCCACTGTCATTCTCCATGTGACATCTGACTTCAGCTATAGATATTTCATAAAGACTGAGGTATACTTAGAAAAAGAAAAATGAAAGTATCTGTGTACAACCAACAAATATACAATTAGCAGGTTGGTATTTTACAGCTTGTATAACTAAAAGGATTATCACAGTGGAAAAGAATAATAAAAAATAAATGAAAACGCTCACCTGTATCCTAGGCTCACAGAAAAACTCCAAAGGAAGCAATCTCCAGAAAGAGATCCTTTCCCAGTGGCAGTCAGCCCTTAAATGGGGTCTAGAAGGGGTGGAGCCTGGCTCCACCTCCTTCTGGTCACACAGAATTGCCTTCACCTGTGCTCCCATGGCTGACTCAGTGCTCGACTCAGGTGATCAATCAGTGGTTCAGGTTGTGATTCAACAGTTCCCATATAGACTGCCTACACTGTTGTTCCTAAAGTACAAGGATTAAAATATATATATATATATATATATATATATATATACTTCTAGCTAAAAGGAACGTGTTAACTGTAAAACACTTCTTGAGACTTAAGGGGATAACTATACCAGGCTATACCTTGGGATGTGGAGCACTTACTGGATTATTGCTCTCTCTTTATGGTTCTGAATGTTCACATTTTACATCCTAATATATATATATATTCCAGTATGAAAGGTTACAAAAATAATGAATTATAACAGCAGGGAGGGTATAAGGTTTTGGAGACTGGTGTTTGTTTCATAGAATTATAGAATATCCCAAGTTGGAAGGGACTCATAAAGAACATCGAGTCCAACTCCTGCCTCCACACAGGACCACCCAAAAAAAACAGATCTTTCACTCAAACTCTTCCTAGAGCCCCTTTCTTTGAGTGGATTTTTTAGTTTGTTTTAAGTATTACATAACATTCTGGATTTTGCTTTTCTGCAACAGATCTGGGTGTTTGGTTCTCGGGGTTGTTGTGCAGAGCTGAGAGTATCCACTTGGGTGACAGCCTGCTCCTCAACACTTCAGCGGCGTGTCCATTTTGCAACCTTTTCTGCCTCCAGTTGACAAAGTTAGTTTTCTGTGTCAGGGTGTGATGAACCACAAGGGAAGACTTGTGTTTTGGAGGAGCATGGTCCTTTCAGCAAGTTGGTAGGCGGGAGTTAATAGCATCTTCTGTCCTCCAACCTGAGCCTGTCTTCTGAATTTATACTGTTAAGAGAGGAGAGGGGGGCAGAACCAATAATAAGGTTGCTCCTCTGGGACTGTTGCTGATTTGCTTAGGTAATAGTGCTGAAAAAAAAAGGGGAAAGGGAATCATTAAAACAACGAGGGAAAGAAAACACTTTAAGCATCTGACAGTTAATTTCCCTTGCATTGGGTAGCACTTGCACAGCGGCAGGCTGTACTCAGACTGTCTCTTGCTTTGTGTCTCAGATTCCAGTTTTCTCTCCAGCCCAGAGAACACCCAAGTGGAGCAGAAACACTCAGCCTCCTGTGTACCCTGAGGTACTGCCATAGGAGGTGCTGGCTTGGTGCTTTTAGTCTGTCAAATGTTTCTATTATGTTTGCTCAATTTACTCCCCTCACTAAGGCTTTTGTCTCATCAAATCGTGCTGAAATAAAAAAATAATAGACAACAACAACAAAAAAAACCAAACACCTTTTTAAATTAACCAAAACAACCCAGTGCTTTTCCAAAAGTAGTAGATAATGGGAAACATTATTTTATAAAGAAAGGGCTGGTGAACTTGGAGCACTGCTTAGGGCTGTTTAAAGCAAAGCTGTGAAAGCTTCTGAAATCGTCAGATGGTCAGGCAGCCAAATGAAGTATCTGGGTGTTCCTAAATCCTTCAGTCACCACCATCTCACACACGCTTCATCCCAGCCAACCTGTTTGCCTTTGAAGGGAGAAGATGGAAAATGGCAACAGAGGTCTATGCTCATAGGAAGTTCAAAGGGAAGAATGGTGTGAGATTCCTTGTGAGGAAACAGAATATAAGAGCTAAGAGTGCTGTTGTGAAGGCAGCTCTCATGTATGGAAGGGACTACCTTGTCATCGGTGCCTTGCCACAGAAACACCAGGCTCTCCAAAGAAACACTGCATGGATGATGTGTGAATGATGGTGGTAATTGGGTGTGGCATAGTGTCATCTGTTTTGGCTGTAAAAGGATACAGCAAGCAGGTGGAGAACGTTCTGTGTTGGTATTGTGCCCGCCTGCCACTGTGGACCCGTGGTTGAGGACCCTTGTCTGAGGTCTCTTTGTGCCTTCTGAGGAAATAACCTGGATTTAGTTAACTGAGGGAATGGCAAGTTGCCCTTGTTACCTGTGAAGGAGCAGTCAGGGAGCAATGAGGGGAGAACCTCTCTGCAGGCAGTGAGGAGGATCTGCTGATAGAATAGGAGACTTCCAAGACTGCAAGCAAAGAAGGTGAGTCAATTGTGCTATTTGCCCTCTATTCTATTTGTTGCTTCTCACATGCTTACAGCCTGACTTCTTGCTTAGGGAAAGAGAAATAAAGCCTATATTGTCCGAAAAAAAGTCAGACTTGCTGCATGTGACTGCCTGTTCCTTCACTTTCTGCCGAAACCCACAGTGCAGCAGTGATCCCAGGACATGTTTTGTGGCTGGGCTCCGGCCCTCCAGCAGTGGGTGCTGCCTACCAGCCCTGTGCTGAGCAGAGAATGGACTAGGCCTGTGCCTCTGCAGGGCCTGTGGCTATGCCTGTATGCCTGGGGCTGCTGAGACCCTGCCTGAGGAAACTGAGAATGCTCTACCTTCCTTCTCCCTGTTGAGGGGAAGGAACATCAACCCAGGTTAAACCAGAAACCCCAAACCCATGAGTTCGCTATAGGGATGAGGCCAATAGAAATGGCTCCAACACCTGTGTTCTACTGTTGCACAGAATGAGAAAGCAACCTCTTTTTCTGTGCCCTATCCCAGCCGACCTGTTTAATGGTGTAGATTTTTTCTAGCATGGCCTCCTGCCAGGCCAGTGATCTCCGCAGGGATAGCTGGGCAAGGTCAGGCCATGCTCTCTGCAAGCGGCAATGGGAAGGCTGTGCTGGGTGCCAACAGCTAATGAGTGCCTCAGGGAGTTATCTCTTGCTGATTTAAAGGCCCTAATTATATTTCTGGCCACGTTCTCCATTCTTGGCCTTGGGCAGGAACCAGCTATGAGATGACCAGGAATGAGCAGATCCTGCTTCAGTGACAGAGACAGCTGTCAGTGGCTGAAGAACAGGAAGGGGCAGCCACAGTGTCCTCAGTCAGTGTAGGGGTCTCTGAGGGCTCTCTGGGCAAAACATAGTGACTGGTCCCAACGATGCCATAGACTGGACAGAACACACTGTAGAGAGAGCTGCTGCCCAGCCTAAAGCTGAAAATAGAAAACGGCATCTGACCTGGCCATTTTGTGCCTCAGCAAGAAGACAACGGAGGCAGCAGAGTCCTTGAAGCTGGGCCACAGGTGTGAGCAACACCCTACAGACCTTTGTAAAGCCTTAAATACAGCAGCTGCCTGAGTGTCACATGAGGAGAGCTACTCAGACTGTGATCCTACCCTCAGCCTCCTTGCTACAGTGGGTGGTGCAGATTTGGTTGCTCTGGAGTGCCCAAGGGACAGAAATACTGTTTCAAACACTAAACATTTTTGGTGAAGGAATGTTTTCACAGCTTTCTGAGAGTGCCTCTGGGGGCTTGCCAGAGGGGTGGATGAAGGATCTTCTCATGACTTCGGAGTTTATTCTGACATGATGAGAAGAATGCTGTACTTTAAGCAATATGTATCTTTCTAACAGGAATAATGAAAATTTTAGGGTTGGTGTGGAAAAAGTACTCTGAACATAATAATTCCATACTAGCAACTTATGAAGGCTTTGCAGAAATAAAGTGCCTGTCCTGCATCGTTTTATGGATACCTTTGGATTTCATTAGGTTCAAGTTGTCCTGGTTTCAGCTGGGAGAGGCTTTATTTTCTTTATAGTGTCTGGTGTGATGTTATGTTTTGGCTTTAGGAGAAAAACAGTGTTGATAACACACTGATGATTTAGCTGTTGCTGAGCAGTGCTGTACAGAGCCAAGGACATTTTGGTTTTTCAGCTCCTCGTGCTGTCCTGCCAGTGAGAGGGGCTGGGGGGGCACAAGGAGCTGTAAGGGGACAGAACCAGGACAGCTGACCCAAACTGGCCAAAGAGATGTCTCACACCATATGGCGTGATGTGAAAAAGCTTGAAAAATGGCAGGGAGTTGGCCAGGGGAGCAGCTGCTGTATGGGGTCTGGCTGGGCACTGATCAGCAGGTGGTGAGCAATTGCATTGTGCATACCTTGTTTTGTGTGTATGTATTTATATATATATAAATATATATATACACACATATATATTATATATATGTACATTATTATATATATATACATATATTATATATATATTATATATACATCTATATAATTATCATTACTGTTATTTTTTTCTTCATTTTTAGTGTTAGTAAATCGTTTTCATCCCAACCCGTGAGTTCTACTTGGTTGTTTTTTCCCCCAACTCTCTTCCCCAAACCCTCTGGGAGGGGCAGTGAGCGAATGGCTGTTTGGTGCTGAGCTGCTGCCAAGTTAAACCACAACACAAGTCAAGACCTTACAGTTGGCAGCATCGTGCTCATAATTCAAAAACAATTTGAGTGTTGGATTAATTTCTCACCAGGAGGCATATTTTGATTATTCCACATGAGAAGAGTGCTTTAGACCATGTCAGACTGCAAGAATTAATAACACGGAAGCAATCAGTATCATATGCAAACTGTTAGAACTTTACTTAAAGTAATTAGAATATGAAAGCTGTTGGACAATATTGGAGCACAGATCTCCCCCCCTCCTAAAAGAAAGCATAGATCATTCTTTTTAACAATGCAAAAACATACATCTCTGTTAAATACATAAACAACACTCAATTTTAATGCAACATGTACTTTTATACTTTTGACCTCAGCAGTCATTGAAAAAATGTACAAAGTTTTTACCTTCATTGGTTTCTTTAGAGGTTACAGAAAACCCACACGTTTAAAGCAAAGCAAAACGTTCATTAAAAAACAAACGGGTAGCTTTAGGTGTACAACTTCAAGAAAACAACACTTCTTTTGAGAGAAATCAATTGGAATTCTACAAAAGTATGGCAGAAAATGATGCATGAGGTAACATTTCTTTTAAAATCTAGGATCCCTGTACTGTAGTTCCAAATAGGGCTCTGACTTGACACCTACAGTCCTTGGAAAATTGACTTGTTTAATAGTCAAGGATTGCTATTAGGCATACTGCTTTGCATAAAGATAGCTTTGTCCTGAAAGACACTGAAAGAATCTGAATCTGATAGTGAAAAATACTCCGAAAAAAATGAAAAGCAAGTGATACCTCTGAGATGAAATATCCATTTGCCTAGTTCTCAGATTTACCTTAAAATAACAGAAATGAAAAAAAAATGAGCTTTTTCCTTATGGAAAGGTGACCTTAACCCCAGTGCAAACACAGCATTCCCTAAAGGCTGCCCAGCTACTACTTGCAAGCCTACTGAGAACAGAACAAGACCTTGTCCTGCAGAACGCTCCATGGACAGAGGCCCTCAAACATTCTCCTGCTCCTTCCCAAGAAAGCCTTCAGATGCTGTGCTGCCCTTACTTAGGATGCTGCTTCAAGACACTATTCCCCACTCTCATTTTTTTAAAGTATTTCTATTAAACTAAAAACAAGTCAATTTTAGAGAACCCAAAGGCACAATTAGAACATGCAAATATGAGTTCAGTATTTATAGGCATTTCTGTGGTGCTGTTCCCTGCAGTACCAAGCATTTTTTACCAGCATCAGTGAATTCTATCCTTAGAACACCTTTTGGAGATTGGAGAACCTGCTATCCTTGTTCTTACTACTATACAAATGATGTACAATGTGTTCAAAGCCATCCTGAACCTCTGCTCTAAAACCAGTACTTTCTGGGTGGCATTTCTATGCAATTTAGCCCTCCTCCAAGATGATCCCCTGCTGTGGAGACAAAACAGTTCTCATCTGCTGCTTTTCCCTTTGGGTTTTCCTCAGCTTTAGAGTTCCTTCTAGAGCAACCTTGTGGCTGGCTGTGCTCAACTATGTGAAGATGGAGAGAGCGGGATGCGTGAAGCTTCCTTCTTTCTTCACAGCAGAAAGTGTGACAAAGTTTGGTGTCTTCTGTATTCCTAGCACCGTAAAGTTCAGGTTTATCTGATGTCAGCAGTGCTGCCTGGTAACCTTCATAGGTGAGTGAACCTCTCGTTTAAGATGATAAATGAGGGAGTCGCACCATTAAACGCATTTCATCTATGCCATCAAGCAGAACAGACTCCTTGGTCTCCATCTGGGATTTCTGCAGCCTGTGGTACTAAGATGCTCTGCCAGTGTCACAGCACAAAAAAAACCCAAAAGCAGCATCGGAGGACCTGACAGTGGCTGCAATCCCAGCCACAGGTCTATCAGTAAAAGGCAAAGTCTATTTTCCCTCTCTCAGAAAAGCCAGCTCTAGGGAAGAATGCTGCCCCCAACTTGCTCATATTGCTGGAATGACAAAACATCAGGTTTTGTCCTAAAGGGGTTCTGTGTCTTGAGTCACCTCCCACTTGGCAGGCAAGCCCTGGGGACCCATGGCCATGCCGGTGTATCCAACCAAACAGTGCCCTGGGTGCTTGGCTTCAAGAAAACGGAGGCAGCAGCAACAAAAGCAGATCTAAAGCAGCAGTAGTAGTGGGGCCAGTGTTCTGAATGAGTGACACCACCTGCCTTTATGGTGGTGATGGGAGCTTCTGTCCCAATGAAAAAAACACAGGTTAAATTCCGCATCTTGTGCGTTTGCTTTGTAGTAATGTATGGTGTTTTGTGGGTAGATTTCTATTAAAAATCAAGTAAGTGAAGTGCACTTTGAACTGCATCACTGAAAGAGTGATTAATTTTAAAAAGCTTGTTGACGTCCTCTATAAAAATGCATACGAACCTTCATTTTTTTGAAGGTTTTGCTTTTGCAACATTGTAGCATTTGCAAGGTTTATAGATAAAATCAGCTGATGTAAGTAACCCTATGGCCTGTAGCCTCCTAATTGTCTCATTACAGTTTAGGAAAGACATTGTGTTTACTGTAATAGGACACAAAACCAGAGTTACATTAGTGCTGTCTTAGAGAGCAAGCTACAAAGCTGAGCATGCTCATTCAGGCTCTGCTGCTTTCTGCATGTGTACTCACACTCTGCTTTCCACCCAGGCAGGATACTCATTCAAAGCTGATGCTTTTTTTCTAATTTTTTTGTTTGTGTTTTGGTTATGGATATAGCTGTCCCTATCCTTTCCCAGGAGGGTATTTATACGCTCTCATTTGTAGACAGGCCAAGCTGTTTTATTACATAAATTGAAGTATTACTTTGCATTACCTTGATTACAGTTATCAGAAAGGATAGCTTTTTTTATAGCGCTGAATGATGCACATGAAAAGACGGTGATGCATGCAGTTGCTTGCTGGTTTCAGGCTTTTATACTTAGACAGTTAACTGCAAAAGTGCAGTGCAGTTCTCAAATATTTTGTCTGCGTATACAGTAGCTGATTTTTGCTTTGCCCTCATTGTGGGGCTCCCACAGGGTGGGAGGGTGCTTACAGCTGGCCCTGAAATATGAAAGTTTTGTCATCTGCGAAAGAATCTGTGAAGCTCAGATTTTGGCTTAGATATCTGCATTGTTGAGCCCTAGCAGGCACCATCTCTCAGCCCTGAAACCCTAACATAAACCCAAACAGTCACAAGGGCCTTAAGATGACAGGACTATCCTAGGTTCCTAAGTGAAGCAGAGAACAATTTAGGTCAGACGGAGATGGCAGGTATTTATCTATGTCACCCCAAAGCAGGACCACTTTAGACATCAATCAGGTTGCACAAGTCCAGCCGAATTTTAAACTTAACAGATTCTTCCTATGAATCAGCCTCTCCAACTCTTCGGGCTGTATTTTAGTTTTCATCTACACAAAGTCCTGTTCCTCCCAGTGCTTCAAACAGTGCGCTACTGCAGGGCTGCAGTGCCCTGGAAGAGCTGGGGACTGGTACTCAGAAATCACCAGAAGGTCAAAAAAATGGCTCGAGTTAAGTAGTGAACTTGAATTAATTCTTTGAATTCTTGATTTTAAATAAAGAACATCCCCCAGTTCCTTCTGTTTCTTGACTCCTTTTCAGCTTAGCAAATGAAAAGCAAAAAGCAGTTCATCAAAAAAACGGTTTTGTTTTAAGCTACTTTTTAAAGACTACATTACTTGACATTCAGCATGAAGACTACATTTTCCTTGTCAAAATGCCAACAGACAAAATAAACCTAGCAGGAGCCGTCAGAAGAAAATAAAGAAATGTCGGACAATGCAGACTGGGAATGAGAGGAAAAAACGAGGTGAAACTCAAGTTGATGTGAAGAGTGACAATGTCTAGTAATCATAGAATGCCAAGGAGAAGTCTGGTAATGGCTTTGTTGATGAGTGGATCTGTGCACTGATTTCCAAAGCAAATCCACACAAGCTGCCCCAAAATCACTTGTGAGCACTCTGCTTCATCCCCCTGCTCTGCTGCTCTTTTAGGTCCAGTCCACACTGCACCTGAGCTCATGGCTGATGTAATGTAGGTGCCTCACTTCATGCTGTGCATCAGCACTCAGTACAGCAAGGCATGCTGCATGCTGCAGAGAAGCCAAGAAAATGCCCACGGTGCTGGCGCTGCCTGGGGGACACGCAGCCCTTCAGTGGGCCCTCGCCGTGGCCTGCAAACACGGCGGTCTGCATGTGCATATGGCTAAGTTGGTACTTGGGATATGCCAGTTTGATACCAAAGCTGTGTAATTCACTCTTTGTTACTCTCTGTTTAACTTTGTTTAACTAAAGCTCGTGACATTTGCCCAGTTACTGCCGGTTACTTGGAATCAGCAGGCGATGTAAAGTCTCCTCTTTGCGTGCCACAAAACCCACATATTGGTTCATTTCTGCTTGAATACTTTTCTGAGATGTTTTCATGCTCATCTCTCTGATGACTCCTCCACTTTCAGAAACCCAAATACTCAAAGCTGTGCTTCATTTATACATCATTTCTCACCTTTCAGTTCCTCTCCAGTGCAGTTAACAGGAGAATGGTGGAGCCATTTCTGCTCCCTGTGATGCCGTCTTTAGGCTGGGTATGCCACATCCATAAGCTTTTCCATGTTCCCCAATTCTCTCCTGTTTCAGCTTACTGATCTAAATTCCACTTTTTCTTACTGGTATCATGTCTGACGAAAGGTCATTTTAGTTATTTGTTGATGCAGCTTTAAACTGCAATTCTTTACACAGCCTATTCCCTCTTTAAGATCTTATTGATACATTGTTCCAGCAAATTACATACAGCCAGTAGTAAAAATGTGTGCATAAAACTCTTACATACACAATCATATATACATATCCTTACATATATATATTCATCTATCTATGCATGGCTTTCTGATACACCAATGGCTGCTGGACCAACGCTCAGATATCCCCAGCTGCACTCTGTCCCCCTGATCACACCATGCCCACACCTCAGTGAGAGGCCAAGGCATGCCGCTGCCCTCTTGCTCCCACACCATCCCGCACTGCCTATGCCTCTTGGCCGCTCTGAGCACCCCAAGGCATTCTTTCACCCTTCCCTTTAAGCACAAGGCGCCAGCCCACAAAAAAAGAACTCTCTCCCTCAAAAGGCTCCTGTCTGTGCGCTGTGGCCTGCCCTTAAATACACTGCATTCAGCAGCTCGCCCTCTGTCTCCAGCCACTGTCTGTCTGTCTGCAGCAAGTTCGGCACAACCCAACCGAGAGCCAATAAATCTCTCCCGTTCAAAGGAAATATTTAGCAGCAAAATGAGTAGGAAACAAAAGGCTTCTCTGTTACTCACCCATCCTCTCGCCCAGCACAACTCTCACTCTCAACCGCATGGCTGTGTAAGAGGGATGGGACACGCAGAGCCCGCCTCACCAGGGCCATGGCCTGCTAAGCGTGTGGGGGAGATAAAAAAATAGGTGTTTTCCAACTGCTATTGGTCTGTGAAAGGAAAACTCAGACAGTTAACACAACCTTAAGTACATATTAAAAGCCTAGGAACGTTAATCCACAATCTACCAGTGTCCCTTCTACTTCCTGCTGTGTGGTATGTTCCTTCATGGTCTAAAACATAAGATGTAGGATGCAGATCAACTTTTTTCCTCGTTTTATTGTAACTTCATTGATATAATTCAGTTACTCTCAAGAAAGTATTGGAAGGCTGAAACTTCACATGAACTCAGTGAGATGATGGTGCTCTGTCTCTCCCTCTCAAAACAGACAACTAACAGATTTCTATTACTTCAAAATGTATCACACAGATAGAGACATGAGCAACACCACAGAGGAGACAGCATTTCATCAAAATTCAAGAGTCCCTTTGTGCAGGAGAAAGCCAACATGATCACGAGGGCCTGCTCAGCAGAGACACTCGGGTGGGTAATGATTGGACCCATTCAGTCCAGCTGGGGGTTCAGTCGAGCTGGATGTGGCGGCATGCGCCCTTGGTTCAAAGGCAGTCCAGTTGGACGCACCATCAAATGGGGCTCAGATTGTCACTGAAGCCCTTGAAGATGTCACCAGATGGAGCTCTGGGCGCTGCTGTGGCACATGGAGCTCCTTGTGGACCTGCCATCAGGTTGAGCACGCCAATGTGAGAGGGCACCTGCTGGGGCACCAAGCTCCCATATGGAGTTACGTGTTGCAGATAAATCAGCAGATTTGGTTAACCCAGCAATGTAAAAAATACACAGCGCACAGGAAACGGGAATCAGTATTATGCATGTGTCCTTACAAAACTTTGTGAATACTTGCCTGAATCCTACCGCTCCTGTGCACGTGCTACTTTTTTGTGTGTGTGAAATAAAGGAATATTAACTACCCACAGAACTGAAATTTTGACTTTTACAATACCATTAGTTTTGCTCTATATGACCAATAATTCACTCCAACGATTGTTCAGTTTTCTATCTAAAACAAAAGACTCAGTACTTCACCTAATTTGTTTCCAAATTCCTACTTTTTGGTGCAGTTATTACCTTGAACCCTACATCTGTAATGCTCGGAATTCCTCAAAAATACTGCTATTTGTATTTCAAGTCAAGTATCAAAATAATTTAGTGTTTTATCCCCACAGTTCCTGAACAACTGCGCGTTGTGGATTTGGATACAAATGCACAGGAGGAATCAAAACTACAGGAACAGAGAAGTCTTTAACTGGCCGCTGCGATTTGTAACAGTCTATATACACGTTATATACATATGACTGTTTGAGAGTATTCATGAATGCATGTGTGTACAGTCTCCATACTGCACAAAATTCATTAGTCTGAGGACATTTTTTTTTGTCTTCTTAAAAAATCTCCTATAATAAACAATGAGAACAACCTCGTGGTGGCACAGAAAATGTGTGGCTGCTAGGTTTAGTCTTGTCCTTTACTGCCGCCGCTAATTAACCACGGACTGATTTTTCAAGTCTGTCGTTGAACAAAATCACTTCCAAGTCTTTTCTTAATGCATTTGCACATATAACAAATTGGTACAAACGTGTAAAATAAAGTTCATTGATACAGTGCCTTTCATTATAGCTACACCTGGTTACTAGTCAACTCGGTAATGCTTTAGAGACATTTTTAGCTGAACTTGGAAAAATAAGAAATGTACTGTTGCTTAAAATAAATGTACATAATATACAATATATATATTTATACACATGTGTATGTATATACACACATATATTGATATAACATTTAAAGTAATGGCTAATTCTGGTCAATTTTCTGAGTGCTGGGACTACCTGGCAAATAATCTAGAAACTGAAGTTGTCCACAATTAAATAGTCATTTCCACAACTTATAAAAATATATTTTTACTAAACAAAGTTTAAATTAACTGGTTTGCAGATATACCATGTAGAATAACTGCATCCAGAATCTGAATCTGGCACAGCTACAGCTGAAAGAACCCAAGCTACTACAAACTGGACACAGGAATGCTGCCCCGCAGCCAAACACAGAACAGGACAGCAATAGAAGCTGCTCCCGCAGCCATCATCAGTGGTACCCAAACCATCTCTGGTTCAGTAACCTCTTACACAGGCTTCATTTCCACTTGACAAGGACCGACCATCCAACCCCAGACTCTACTGTTTAAGGCTCAATTAAACTGCACAGTGCCTGCCTTGTTTGCAAAGTGCAACTTGCTGGTTTGAGCAGCTTTCCACTTCCATGACACTGTTGAGAGCTAACAAGTGATCATGGTCCCTAATTGAGGACTTGGAGGATTACCAGTACTTGAGCTTCACCATACTGATTCTGATCTACTGCATAGGTAAATATATCATAGCAAAACATACATATATGTGTATATATATATATATCTATATATATATACATGTGTGAGCATGTGTACATCACCAAATTAACAATTTCATGGAACTATGTGTAGTAATGTGACACAGCATGGTATCCTGCACAAGTTACTTATATTTTATCTTTCAGTATATAGACACCAGAAATAAAAGTAGAGCAAATCAACCTCTGAAAATTAAAGTTAAATCAGTGGACAAGAACTTTGGTAAAGCTTGTCAATTTTTATTTTTTTTTTTATTCAAATACAGTCAAATTGTATCAGTTGCTATCACCCTCTTCACAAGAGGAAAGTGCATGTTTTTTTTTTCCTAAAGAAAACTATGTGAGGTGGTGCTTAACTATTCAAGAAGATTCTGAATTAAATGCTTACATTTTTCCAAAGATTTCTGTCTTTCAGATGGAATGAAAACTAAACAGAGTTCTTGTCCTGTGTGTATTTTATTTATCGTATGCATATATATATATATAAATATATATACATGTATGTCTCTGTGTGTGTATATACACATCCACACACTTTTAACAGGAGAGAGGAACCTGTTTTTCCCCGTATGGAGACTTACGTGTTCCTCCCTGTCTTGTACCCTGTGCAGTATAAGCTCTAGTGATGAGGCCAAACAAAAAGATATAGTTCACCATAGTATATTAGTTTATGTAGCAAAGTCATTTTCAAGCAAGTAAAATAAAGCTCTGTATTCCAAACTTCTTTTCCTTAACATTTCTCATAAAGAAAAGGAAGGAAAAGGAAAGAGGGGAGGGAGTAGGATTATGGCAGTAGCACTGAGCCAGTGGCACTCGTGTGTGTGCACGCAGGCACACACACACAGCAGGGCTTTGGTTGACAAATGCAGATTGTCCAGAGAAGATGGATGCATAAGTAAGGAAGACTCTACAGTGATGCAATTGTATCTTTCATGTTTGCATGGAGTGAGAAAACAAATTCAATCGAAAAAGAAAAAGCAAAGACCTCTTTTTAGGTCCCTCATCAGTGTGAGCATACTCAGTATGCTAGAGAATTTATCTGAAACCTTTCAAATCAAGGCCTCTTTATTACAAAAATAAAAACAAACAAACAAAAAAGTATGAGAGACGACAAGATGCTGAAGTGTCACTCCAATCGTCCCTGTAGAGAACAATTGCATCCCATTTCTTATTCATTCTCTTCTCTCATTTCTACGATGTCTGTCATTTCCTCCGTGTGAGGCATGTCGGTCATGGCAGAGTCTTCACCTTCTGCAGATGTTTCATTCTCGTTCCGCTTCTTTTTCTAGATTGAAACAACCAGTCATAAACATACAAATACGCTGTTTGTGAACGTAGTCCTACAAACTTTGGGCACTGGGAGGAGCAAGGTAGAAATAATGCATTTGTTAGGGTATGTAACAAAGAGCTGTAATATTTGTGTCATATTCACGGCTTGCCACTAGCAAGTTGTCATAATTTAGAACGTTTTCATAAATTTTTGGGACTCAGCTTTCACCTTTCTAACATAAATGCAATAATAGATGCATTTCTTATGCTGACATCCAAGACGGGCGTCACTGTGACTGGAGGGAAGAAAGCATCTGGAATCTTTTACATCATGGACTTTTTATTATTAAAAAAAAAAAAAAAAAAAAAAAGCAAACGACATATTTGAGAAGATAGGTTGCTCTAGGGAGAAATCTGAATTTCTCGAATGTCAAACTTCAGTAATTTTTAAGATGTAAGCATTCTGGCTTTTCTTGGTATTGCTGATCCATTGTGAGCCCCCACCCCACCAAAGCCTAGTAATACTTGAGTATTTTTGGACAGCAGGAGCGGGAGGGCATTCAAGAGTCCTATGATTCATCCAGGATGTCCTGGATTAGTAAAGCTAAGAAGTATTCAGCCCCACTGAAAACAAATTGAAGCATCTGTTCCTTATTATCCATTTCTCAGCAGGCTGACTAGTCTTACTGAAAACACTTGTAATGCTGACAAAAATACCCCCATAGGTATTACTGATTCAGCTGAGTTTAGGCATATCAGAATTTCAGTATTTCAGAGGTGTCTACACAAGTCTTGATTTGCAGATCTCAAGTACTGAGCACTTATTACCTCTTTAGGTGAAAACAAGTTGATCCATACAGCTACTAGTTGGCTCTGCCACTGTCACAGTGGCTGTGGAGATGATGGTGTCAGTTACATGCTAATTCTGGTAAGGGAATAAATTAGCTTGGCACAGCAATTACTATTACTGCCTGCAAAAAACAATGAAGTACCATGTCCCTGGCTGGAGACACTCTTTAAGCTACTACTGTACCAACAAACAATCAAAAGGTAAGTCAAAAACAGATAGATGTACGCTGTGAAACCTCAGGCCAACAATAGCCATCTCAAAGTCTATAGGTCTTACTCTGGTGGTCAGGAAAAACATAACAGATTAATCGTGACAGAGATCAAGGCCCAAGTCTGAATTAAAATCAGCTCTCACCAGATCCTGCAGAGCTTACTTCTTACCTGTTTTCGATAGACGTAACAGGCCGCTATGGCAACCATAGTGGATTCTCCCACAAACCCTGCTAGAAGGGATCCTACTCCCAGGGTGGCTCCGTGAACTCTGTGGGCAGCACACAAAAAATCAGTCATGGTTGTGTGACAGTGCATAATGCATAATTATATTTCCACAGTCATGTAGAACCAATCTGTTTTTAGAAGCATCTCCTTCAAAGAAAGGCACTAGCAAAGAGAACAACCGGTATTTTAAAGAACTTTTTTGTTTCTTAACTTACTTCAGTATTTAGTAAAAAAGCACATCCTGAACCAAATTCCCAACTAAGAAAAGCTGAATACAGAATTTAAAGACACGTGCAGTGTGCTGTAGAATAGATTCTTTAACTTTATAAACAGGATATTCTTCCAATATCTTTCTTAACATCTTAACATTTCTTAGCATTTAATATAATGGAAATAAATTCCACACAGGACATGTTTTTGCCTCTCTGGCACTTGTGCATTTCTTTCAAAATGGACATCAGTATCTTGTCTGCCTACAGCAAAGTCACCCTTGTAAATCTGTAAATTTTTTTTTCTTTTTTTTTCCTAGATATTGCAACCATTTAGCGTTTATATTACAGTTAGTATTTGGGGAAAACGTTCTGGGTTAAGCAAATTCAGGAGACAGGATGGAAGATAAATAAATTCCATCATCACTGTGGAGAGCAGAGAAACTTACCCCAAGTAAGGCAGAACAATGAGACTAGTGATGAGGACAATAATCCGCAGCACCGAGCTGGGCGCCAGCACAAATGTCTTCTTTAGAGTCATCAGCCAACCAGTCAGGTGTGCTCTGACTGTCACTATTTATGAACAGAGGAAGGGAAGGGGAAAAGGAGGTAAAAGTAGCGAACATCAGTCATTTCATATGAAGATTTTGTCATGCAGAGTTCAGTGTTCAGAAAAACACATGGTGAAACTTGTTTCTGGTAGCTCTGCACACTGGGAAAACCTACTAGAAATGAAGTAGCTTTAATGTGCAAATTGCTTAAACAACATGAGTTTAGATATATTTAGTGTGTATATATATATATATATATTTAGGATAGGATAGGATATACATTCAGAAAAGTCAACAATCCTCCACGGGAGCTGTTCTCTTACAATCATTTTATTAGATGCTCTGTTCTGATATATGCTACACTACATCACATAGCATTTGTTTACAGAAGTTAGAAATTTTTTGAGAGGAAACATTTTGAACAGTGCTGTTAAGCTTCTCTCCTAGAGACATCAACTAATATCCTGTTTTTTACGATGTGATGATATCTGAAAGTGCCATTCAGACAGGCTGCTGAAAGGGAGACTACTGGAGGCAGTGTCACTGTGCAGTTAGTCCTAGATGCTACACTGAAGTTAATTGCAGCCCTGGTAGAAGAACAATACATGCACACATGTATCACTAATGCTATTTGTGTGTGTTCTCGTTCAACTACAATAGACAGAATTCAGGTCTTGCTTTGGACAGCCAGAAGTCTGCCTAATGACAGGCTGCTCTTACTGCAGCCCTTGTATCTTGACTACTGATGTGAACAGTCTTTATCTACACTGACTTTGATAAAAACAGTGTTATCGTGCTAGGCATGCACTTAACCATTCTTACATGTACAGCCATGTCTAACTCTATGGCCACAGCTCAAAGTGAGTTTTTGTTTTCTTGTTTTTACCTGGAACTGGGAAAAAGGAGAAGATGCGCAAAGGAACAACACACAGCTCTGCAAAAGCGAAGTCTACTCCAATTATGTCAACTAAAATCTTCTCTGACACATTTGGTGTCCAAAACATCACAAAACAGAGCTGGGAAGGAAAGCCAGAAGAACAAAATTAAGAAATGTTTATATTTCAGAAGCAAAGCACAATATAAGATAGAACCTCCTGGTCAAAAACATTGGGCATTTCTGGTATTAAATGAAGGAAGAAGATGCATACAAAGTAAAAAAATAAAATAAAACAAAACAAAACAACTTGCCTTTCTATAACATTAACAGATCTGTAGCATGCAAAGATTAAGGTTTCATCATCACTAAGACAAACGTATTTTATTATTAATTTTAATCATCTTCTTCAAATATTCTCGGAGGTTTCTGCCTCTTTGGATATAGACCAATGAAAGAACACAACAAAACCTACACGTTAAGCAACAGTTCTGACTCAACAGGTTATGAAGCAGCCATAGAAAAAATAACACATGTACAAGCCTAACAATACTGGTTTCCTGTGCTTGGTTTCCAACAATTGGAATGTTATGGTTCAATCTGACCGTAACCAGGAAGAAATTGGAGGTAGGGTTTTAAAAGGCTCTTCAGAGAGCCACCTGAATCATTACCAGTTCGTGTCTTCAACAATAGCTGATGATGCCGAACCCTACAAAAGTTACGGGCAACCTCACTGTTCTCAAGAAAGTGGAAGACAAATTCTCATCTCTCTTAAATCAATCAGAAACATTGGAAAAGAAACAATCACAAGCAAAGCTCATAAAGACAATGATTTGCTTTAAGAAGTGTATTCAAAGCGATATTTTCACAACAATTTAAAGAAGTTTTCAATAATTTAAATGCAGAAGGACTCTAACGTACAGTGTATGTATAGTCAGCTTGCATTCAAAAACAGACTATGCATGTATACATGAGAAGTATGTTAACTTCAGAAACAATTCCTGTTCTTCAGGTTCCTCACGTAGCAAGGCTGACACACATGTAAGGACTTTTTTTTATGGTGCCTGCAAATGGATGTACTTGAATAGTCTAATTCTTACAAAAACAGTAAGAAGCTTTGATATTTACAGTGCTTGCTCTGTTTAAGACATCCATTTCCCTTAAACAGATCATCAAATGTTTTAGTAAATAAAGATTTTAACTACTCCAAGACCCAGAGACTTGATCTTGACCTAAGATTAGAGGACTAAACACATTGCTGTTCATAGAGCTGTTAGTATGCAATACATGTGACAGCAAGGCAAAGGTCTTCAGAAGCCATAGCCCTGCAGACATGGTGCCTTCAGGCCACAAATCCACTGGGTCTTCTCATTTAAGGAATGTGCTGTTTAGACCACGCATGAAAGGAAACCTTCCATAAAAAGCCCACAACAAATGGTACAGCAGCAGTACATGCTGTTTAACCTTCTGGTCAGTACTAGGGCAGTGCTTTAGTCTGGACTGAGGGGCCTCTTTGCAGCTGGTGGTTCCAGCTTTGGTTCAGGGCACTCCCCAAAGAGTGGTACTGAGAGCCTCTGCAGGACTTTGTTCTGTAAGAAGGCGCACCAGAGCTCCTTTCAAGTATAAGTGTTTTTGCGATTAAAAAAGTGATTTCTTCCTGCTATTCTCCCAGAAGAGCACACATTAAGGAACCAAGCTGACTGGACAGGGCAGAGCTTGGAAGCATAAATGCCAGTGTACCATGTAAAATCTGCACATCCACTGTTAAATTTGATGGCTCTCTATGATTCTTAAAGCATTCTTTTATTTTTTTAACCTATAAGTTAATATCACAGTACCTGTCTCTCTTATTATCCTGGTGTCACATCCATACGTGTTCAGATGGCTTCTAAGCCAGACTTTGAAGTCCTACCGCCTCCAGGGCAGCTGGTATTTCACTCCTGCTCTTTGCTTGTGTGCCAGAGATTGTCCTTTCTATTAAGCCTACACGTATCCAGCACACAGAAGTTTCTAAAGGTCTGTCACTAAGCGACCTGTGGGAGGTCTCACATTCTGACAGCCTATGCAGCGGCAAAACCTTTTGTATTCCTGCCAGAGGAATAGTAACTAGTTTTCTTCCCTATTTCTGCATGTAGGAAACAGTTTTTTTCCCCAACAATGGAACCTTCTACTCCATTACTTTGAAGCCATCTTGCAGTGTATTTCATAGAATCACTAACATTGGAAAAGACCACTAAGATCGTCTAGTCCAACCATCAACCCATCACCCATGCCCACTAAACCACATCCCTCACTGCCAGAATAACACATGGAAGAAGGTAAGAGTGGAAGGCCAACTTGCTGATCATATATATTTTCTGCTTTGCCAGCATTTCTCTGCCCCTGCTAAGCTACTTGTGTAGGACACAACTGAAGCAGAGGAGACAATCCAGAGCAGAGAAGGTTGTGTGGCTGAGAATCCAGTTATTAAACAGTTACTGTAAAGTGACAGAGCAAATTCTTTCAATGTCATAGACAAGGCAGGCTGCAGTGATTTATACAAACTAACTGTAAAGCAACTATATCGAGAATATTTTCCCAAATCTACCTTCAAAGTCCAGTAAATAACATAAGATGCAAACATGTCCACTCTTCAATTATAGCTTACTGTTTTCTGAAAACAACAACCTTTATGCTGCTGGTACAGCCCAATACAATCAGCATCCTACTGAGCAGTATAGTTACTACCACTGAAAGACTCCATATAAAAAAGCAACTAAGAGAAGTATTCTCAGCCATGTTCTCCTTGAAGTTAAAGTTTATTTCTAGCCTTGATAGAAACAGACTCAATCTCCAGCCAACTCAGACAAGAGAAAGGCCAGCTTGCAAATCAGGGGTAATGACTACTACCCAGCTGGCATGCAGGCATCCCTCCTCAGCTGCTGCAAACTACAGACCCATCTCTAATCGGCAGTCAGCGCTGATAAATGGCTTCAAAGAGCACTTCTTACACTGTAGCTGATGGATAAAGATCACAGTGATTGCTAAGCTTAAGGATAAGCAGTTTCGGCAGTGAGGTGGTAGAAGGGCCTCCTATTTCTGTCTTGGTATGCTTTTAGTTGTGACATTGATGGTTGGTTTCATTTTGCTAAGAGATTGCTCTATGTCATTTTACATACAGACAACTTTCTCATTGCTAACAAGGTACAAAGCTGCACAAAAATAAATGAATGCCTTGCATCATGCAAGTTCTCTGTAGTTTTATTTCTAGAATGCTTTCAGTTTAAGAACTTTCAGTTTAAGAAGTTTCTTGATTACATCAAAGAAAAATTCAAAATATAGTGCAAAAAAAAAACCAAAAACAAACCAAGCCCTGCTTCAGGAAAACAGTAATGTTAAACACATGAAGCAGGAAAGCCATCTTGGCTGTGGGTAAGGTATACAGAAAATAGATGAGTCTCAGCTTTTTCTGATGCTGAGAGTTGTGATTATGTTGGTAGAGAATGAATAGTAATGGGTAGAAAGTAGAGCAGAGCAGACAGATCCAAAGCAGATGCAAGCAGTCCAGTGAAAAGGTGTGGCACACCCACTTGGAGATGGGACCTACTGGAGGAAGCAGTGGTAACGCCTTGGGGCTCAGACCAGAAAAGATCTTAGAGAACAGATTTACACCCTCTGTGTCTCCTGTCTTTCTTGTAGGTAAAAGACTCTGTTTACCTTCCTCTGCCCCTTCTCTCCCCTATGTCTCTCTGTGTATGCCTGCAATGTTAAAAATAGAGTAAATAGGCTTGGGCAGGGATACAGTTATAGCTTCATTTAATCTAATCAAGAGCTGAAGACAGTACAGTAAAAGCTTCAGCACTGACTAGCAGCATGCGTGCATGCTTACACTCTGCAGCTTCAGGCTGTGATTGCAGTTGATTACAATGCCTGCAAACAGTAAAGAATATTGTACTTAAGAATTCTGCAGTTGAGCATTTTAATGCTTTGAAAGTAAGGATTTTTCTTGCAGAATTCTAGCAACTCAGCTAACATGATTTTTCTCTCGTGTAGTATGAGTACAGGATGATATTAAAGCCTTTTGTCATTAAAATGGCACTTCAGCTGAGAAGTGATCACTTCAAAAATGCAGGGAAAGAAGATAGAGGCAGAAGAGTGGAATACTACAGAGAATATAGAGGTCTGAATAAATAAGGTAGTATTTATTACGGTGTTGTCTCTGTGAGCACTAGCCTGGATACTTCTGAAGATGTTTTAATCACTTGAAGTGATCTGAAGGGTTGTGTGATTAGGTAATGTGTCTTTAACTGATCTGGTGTAGTGAAATTTGAAAGACGTTATTAAATATGTCAACTTACAGCTGTGTGAGAACCAGTACAGCTGTACTGGATCAGATCAAAGCTCCAACTAGATTAGTGCTGTCTCCCTGATCAGTGTTGCTCGTGTATGCCCAAAGGAAAGGGCAGAAAGGGAAGAGAAAGGGCAGAATAAGAGATGCCCTTTCCCCAGTGCACGGTCTGAGTTGCTGGCAGCTGCAGATCTGGGCATTCCTTGCTTAGGCAAGGCATTTGTAGAAGCATTGTCAATAGCAGTGATGCGCCATTATCCCGTGCAGCACTATTCTGTGCATACAAAATATCTAATATTAGTGTTTTTCTTTTGCAGTGCAACTGTGCACTAAAAATACCCCACCCCAAACCCTTCACTTGTGACTGAGATTCTCTCAGTAAGTACCCGCGCTTACTTTCATGTGGAATCTTGTTTTTCTCATCTAGCAAATTCAATGTCCAAGCATGCTGAAAGAAGATGCATTGAAAACTGTTGCTGTCAACAAGCCTGACAGAACACGCCAAACTCTTACTGGAAGGTATCCAACTGGTAGTGCTCAAACTTCTCCTTAATCTCTTATTAAGTGTACTGCGTGCATCTGACTTTCACAAATGCTTGTAAAAGACTGTTCATGAAACTTTGTGCCAGATGCTGCACACATGAGTTCTCAGGTTTTCCAGAACTATCACCATTTGGTCTCTTCAAAGGCCCTAAGGCTCCTGGAAGCTATTTCCATTTATTCTGGTTGTTGACAGGGATTGCTAGAGCTCAGAGACCTGCTACATAACACATTATGCTAACAAAGGCTATTGTCATGTGTAGAGTAATCTGCAGGGGCCAGACTGATTTGCTTTTAGGCACTTATGGAAAACCCTGCATCTCCTGGGACATTCACTGGTAAATACAAGGATTAAAGAGTATCCTGGTGAGCCATGAACAAAGGTATAGCACTCTCAGACTTCAGTGCAACCTCCAGTTAGAAAACCACTGATGACAAAGACATGACTGTTCCTGAGGAAGAGGCTATGAAATCTAAAATGAATGTTTTAAAAAATGGGTTAGACATAACCTGGTCTCATTCCAGATTGGTATAACAGATTTAACCATGGGGATTTAACCAAGTGGGTGGAACAGTGAACCTGCAAAAGGGCCTTCTGTGTTGAAATACAGTTCATGACTTTCCACTGCAAAACAACTGAGCAGATGTTTCCTATCACTTTTTGAACTTGATATGTTTTCAGAAGTGTGGCTGTCCAAGAAAGGTCTTTAACCCTCAAACTATTGTTCTGTGTGTGTATTGAAGGCTGCATCTTAACTAACTTACGCAGTGCCTTGTTCATGACATCTCTCTGCCCCTTTATGGCATTTGATGCTCAGTGAGGGCTTTATTACGTATATCAGCTTTGATTTACCCCTCAGATATTTGAGACAGTATCAGTTAAGTTAATCATTTCTACTGATACGAAAGAATATTGCATGATTTTTGCCTTTTTAAATGTGCAATAAATGAATTGTAAGAAATAAACTTATCCTGTATTCTACACAGTCTGATCTCCTGAACTGCCAGACATCTCTGAGGCCTCTGTCGCTCCCACACAAGCAGAACTTCCATAATTCTGTCTCCTTTCAAGGCTTATAAAACAGAACGAGCTGCTCTTGTAGATACCTTTGCAAGGTGAAAGAATGTCTTCTTCCAGCTTGCATCAATGTGACAAAAGAGGAGTAAACCTCATATTTTGCAAGATGTTGGGGATGGAGGGAAACCACACCTGATTTTTGCTGAGTTTCTATGACCATTTAATATATACCTTCATTGAAGGACCTTGAAAATCGAGTCTTCTAAATTACTGTGTACTGGGATTTTTCTTAAACTTACTCTAGCATCTTAAAGAAAATGTCACTTACTTTTATTCTCCATTATAAAAATACAAAGTTGTGTATTGTTAACTACTTGTACTGGAACTATGGAAATAGTTACTATTATTTTGTCATGCTTCTTTTCAGACTACATTTGGAATGTGTATTCTGTTGCATAGCTTTATTCAATGTATAAACAATTTCCTAATACCTCCTGAAGCATTCATTCCATTATGCAATCTCTCAGGTAGTCAAATAACATGAAAAATGTTCAGCAGGGTTCTTGCAGAGGAAGAAGACATAACCATACATCAGTTTACACAAACAAAGGTTTTCATCTTTTACCGCGGACCAAACAACAACAAAATGCCTTATTAAAGAGGTATTATTCCTTGTTGACAGGAAATCAAATGCAAGTATAAGATGAAATTAATCAACAGAAACAACTTTTTGCCTTTTGAGATTAAGATTTTTCTATTCTTTTTTATTTAAGAGTACACTACTATTAACTGTCAAAGTTATCTGGAAACTGTGCGGGAATTTCTGTTGTATGGTGAGAGAGCAAAGGCCAGCATCACTGTCTTGTCCTGGGAGCTTGCTGCATACCAAGTCCTGGCCCATACCAGAAGTGACTTACACAACCCTCTCCTATCTTTTTCATATATCATATCAGAAAGCAGTTTCCACCCAGCCACCTTCATTTCGGCAATTTTGAAGAATTTTAGAAAAGTCTTTTAAGATGAAGAAAGTCTGATCAGCCCAAAGGGAAGTATTTAATTTCCCATTGTGTGCTGTTGAGGTTTAGCACAGTGATCTGCTCTTGTAACTTGGAAATGGACTAAGAGTCAGTCCTTTTCTTGTGTAAAGTTTTCGAGACAAGACTTGGTAAAGCTCCACAGAAAACCTGCCCTCACCTCACATCTGACTCTGCTCCAAGCTAGAGGCTGGGCCAGATGAACTCTAGAGGACCCTCCAACCTGACTGATCCTGTGAAGCAAAAAGCCCCAGATCTGTGTGCAGTAAAAAGTTGCATTTGAAAGCTGTTTATCATAATAGTACTGACGTGAATTACCAGGACATTCTCTTACAGAAATTATCCCTCAGGCACTTTCAAGTCAGTACAGATTTCTGTGAACTTTTTTTTCTGTGAAGGGCGGTGTAAAGCTGAAAGCAGTTGTCATAAAATTTGTCAAGCAGCAGGGGGAGCAAAAGAATCCAGAGCCTGCCTGCAGGAAAATCATGACTTCACATCTTCTGACATAATTGGTTTCTGCAGATTTAAGTCTCTCCCTGCCTTCCCCAACTTTCCTTACAATTCAGAGTGATGGAGCACGCCATTCTTTGGAAATAAAGCTACGTCCAGAAGCTGCAAGAAAATCGACTCTCTGATAGCATTAGCACGATGCCACAGATACTTCTCCACCAGCTGCCGCTGAAAATACTAGGGTAGTATTTTCAATTTCACAATTTAGTCATTTTCTTCTGCCTTAAGTTTTCTGCAGCACTTGCTGTTTCCTATCACGATTGCAGTGCCTGAGCAGAAACATGCTGCAGGGACGATTTTTGACCCTTCCTTTTCTGCTTGCTCCAGCCATTCGTGAGAATAGACCCTTTGTGTGAAACCTGAACAATCATGAAGGAGACATCAGTCTCCACCTCACTGCACCAAACAGAAATCCTTTGTTCTGGAACAAAGACTCAGTGCGGTTCCACAGATGGGAGAAGGCCTCGGACTCGCTCATGAGGATTTTATAAAGTCAGCCTCTGGTGGTCCAGCATCTTCCTGAACAGGCAGGAATACTTCCATCCGTGTCTGAAATAATCTTTACTGAAGCAGGAAGTAAACCTGACCTTGAAAAGGTAAAAATCTTCAGCCAGTATTTCTGCCAATACTTCATTTCCAAATGGTTATTTTTGTGCCAGCAGCCTGAAGATAAAAAAATATCTGGGAGTTCCAAGATGGGCAAAAATCAAAGCAGTGAAAACGAGGTCATTCACTAGATGTATTATTTTAAAAGCTGTCCTTGGCATCCAAATAATAGCTGATAGTAAAGTAAAAAGAATGTAGATTTAGTCTTCAAATTTAATGCTTTTTTTTAATGTAAAAGCCTTAGATCAGATGTGTGATAGCTTCTCAGTATAATGAGGCTGTAATTAAGCCATTGATAAAATAAGACAGGGGAGTGTGGAGGAAATCTATTCCTCTTTTTTTTTTATTGCTCTTTGCTGTATACTCATTAGAGATAATGACAATGAACCCAGTCACCCAGAGAAATTCAGATACTGGCACTGACAGCAGCTGGGGGTGCATCCTCTGAGAGGGAACTGCTTCTTACTGTGACATTTTTTCCTGTGGTTTTTACTGCCCTGGTTCTATTATCCTTTGCCTTCAATAAGGCCCAGTTGCAGCCTTTGGTAATAAAGCAATGCAGAGACATAAGATGACGACCGCCAATAAAAGACAGGAAAAAAATGAACAAACCTTGAATACAGTGGCTTCTGCACTGGCTTAAACTTTCTGGCTGGCTTTTTATCCTACTGGAAGCTGCAGGTATATGTAGTGGCAGCAAAACAAAAACTATGTGGAAAGTTAAATAACACTGTGCAGAACTTCAGTTCAGAAGAATAGAGTTTGCAATGTTTCTTAAAGCCAGCCACTAACCATGACCAAGCCCTGCTTTGTTACAAGAAGATACTCATGAAGGCAAGCAACAAAATACAGAGGAACAACTATCCAGAATGGAGGGAAACACTGTAGTGGCTGTTCAGCAATATAAGGGGAAATTAATAACTCTCATAAGCAGAAAAGAAGATATTTAAGGAAAATCTCCTGCTGAGGAGAGTTGTAAGCATGGCAGGGGAGGATGAACTACTGCTTTAATCTGGACAAACAGGATGATGTGCTATGAAGTACAGATGCTATAGATTTTGTGCAAGGGGAATGAGGATAGGCAATATTAAACCATGATTTGATGTCGTGTGACACATTTAAAAATTTCAATTATCCTTCAAACTATCCATAGTCAAACTCAAATTTGTTAGTAAACAGAAAAATACTCTTGCTCACATACTCTTGCTCAGCTTTAGAAAGCACTAGAATCACAGAATCACACAGAATGGCCCGGGTTGGAAGGGACCTCAAGGATCATGGATTTCCAACCACCCCACCACAGGCAGGGCCACCAACCTCCAGATTTAATACTAGACCAGGCTGCCCAGGGCCCCATCCAACCTAGCCTTGAACACCTCCAGGGACGGGGCACCCACAACCTCTCTGGGCAGCCTGTTCCAGCACCTCACCACTCTCATAGTAAAGAACTTCCCCCTGACATCCAACCTAAATCTTCCCTCCCTCAACTTAAAACCATTTCCCCTTGTCCTGCTGTTATCTACCCTTATAAAGAGTTGACTGCCCTTCTGTTTGTAGGCTCCCTTTAGGTACTGAAAGGCTGCAATTAGGTCACCCCACAGCCTTCTCTTCTCCAGGCTGAACAAGCCCAGCTCCCTCAGCCTGTCTCTGTAGGGGAGGTGCTCCAGCCCTCTGATCATCAGCCCTCCTCTGGACCCTCTCCAACAGCTCTCTGTCTTTCTTGTACTGGGGACTCCAGACCTGGACACAGTACTCCAGGTGGGGCCTCACAAGGGCAGAGTAGAGAGAGACATTCACCTCCCCGTCCCTGCTTGCCACCCTTCTTCTGATGGAGCCCAGGATACCATTTGCTTTCCGAGCTGCAAGAGCACACTGCTGGCTCCTGTTAAGTTTTTCATCCATCGGGACCCCAGGTCCTTCTCTGCAGGGCAACTCTCAAGGACTGCTCCTTCCAGTCTATATAAATGCCTGGGATTCCTCCAGCCAAGTGCAAAACCTTGCACTTTGCTGTGTTGAACCTCATTAGGTTCACCTGGGCCTACCTTTCAAGTCTGTTGAGGTCCCTCTGAATGGCATCCCTTCCTTCCGCCGTGTCAACCGCACCACTCAGCGTGGTGTCATCAGCAAACTTGCTGAGGGTGCACTCAATTCCATCATCGATGTCATTGATAAAGATGTTAAAGAGCACCGGTCCCAAGACAGACCCCTGAGGGACGCCGCTCGTTACCAGTCTCCACCTGGACATAGAACCATTAATCACCACACTCTGCCTGCGGCCTTTCAACCAATTCCTTATCCATTGGGTGGTCCAACCATCAAATCCACATCCCTCCAATTTGGAGATAAGGATGTGGTGGGGGACCATGTCAAAGGCCTTGCTCAAGTCCAGGTAAATGACTTCGGTCACCTTCCCTTTGTCCACCAATGCCGTCACTCCATCATAGAAGGCCACCAGATTGGTTAAGCATGACCTTCCCCTGGTGAAGCTGTGCTGGCTGTCTCGGATCACAGGCTCATTCCTCATGTGATCAAACTTGTTGTCCAGGAGGATCTGTTCCATGATCTTCCCAGGTACAGAGGTGAGACTCACCGGCCTGTAGTTCCCCAGGTCCTCCTTGCTCCCTTTCTTATAAATGGGAGTGATGTGACCCTTCCTCCAGTCATCCACCATACAAGACCTCACCTGACAGCCACAACTTTTCAAATATGATGGAGAGTGGCTCAGCAACCACATCAGCCAGCTCCTTCAGAACCCTGGGATGCATGCCATCCGGCCCCATAGACTTGTATGTGTTCAGTCTCATGAGGCAGTCTCAGACTTGCTCTGCCCTTACAGTGGGGGGGGATTTATTCTCCCAGTCCCCACCTAGAGGTTTAGGGATGCAGGGCTCAGGAATGTGAGAAATATTAGAATCCTTGCCCTTGTTAACACAGTAATGTAACCCACTTTAAGAAAGATGTCTTTTAAGTATTTTTCCGTTTATAAATTATAGTGCAATTACAATACTGCAAAACTTTTGCTCATCTTCCAGGCCATGTTTATTCTAATGTGAAGACCTCAAAAACTTCCTCTTCTATAATTCACATTTTTTATTTCAATGGAGTAACTTGAGCAGTGCAGTGTTACAGTCTGGGTGGAGCACAATGGACACAAATAATCACACCGAGAAAGAAATCATCACAGTGACTCCTGTCTTCCTATCTTCCCTGATTTGGTTAACCTGTTTCTTCTAGAGAGGCAGAAACGCTGCAGTAGTCAAAGCCTCAAGCCAGAGAGATTAATAAGGTTTACAACTGGATGTCTCATTCTATTCCCTTTTTGCAGAAAGGATGAGGCCAAGGGAGTTTAATTACCGCATTTTCTTTTCGGACTGTGATGCTGCTCGTCTACCATGACTTATAAATTCAAGATAAAAATGAGGCTTCATCAATTTCAATCCACTTGGAACTACTTGTTCGGCTGCTAGACACTCCTGCAACTTCGCTGCAGGAAGACTATGTGTTTGGCTCTCTCACTAATATTAAATAACCTCCCTCATATCTTCCTTCCCAACATCTTTCCCAATTCCCCACATTGCCCTGGTGAGCCATCTTCTCAATGTCTAACATCAGTCATTTATACAAGAGTGGAGACGGGCAAGAGGGACAGTTTCAGCACTGCATACAGGCTATGTGTAAAGCTTAGTGCTTTAAGAGGAAAGAGGAATGCCTAAAACAAGGACTTCACAAATCATCGTTTTGTTCTGAAAATACTTTCTTCAGCTTGTGAGCTGGAAAACCAGCATGAGTAGCCTGGAATATATATAACTATGAAAACAACAGATGTTGTAATAATTGGGCAATTTTTTCAGGTAGCAATGCTCTGTCAATTGCAGAGTCACAAGGCAATAGAAACAGGAGTCCTTATTTTTCCTTGTACCCCTTTACAGCACCTGAAACACTTGAAACTATGGGGATGAGGCAGACACTTGTTGAAAGGACTCCTGTGTAAGAAGGACAAAGAAAGAATGAAGTAAGAGCCCTGACAATCTCTTGGTCAGAACTCACAAATCACTTTGCTCTGCTCTAGGTTGATCTTTACCAAACCTCATCACTTGTGAACATGGAAACTTTCTCATTCTGTTTGCTAAAATGGATAAAGCTAATGGCAGAAATTCTGGCATTTCCATTTTGTCTTGGTACATGACAGTCTAACAGTGATTAAAAAAAAAATAGTGGTAACTGACCTTATTTTCTCTGGAAAAGGGAAAAAAATATATATATATATATATATATTTTTGTGGAAAGTAAGTTCATATATACTGCTTGTGGAAAATTCTACTTTCAAATACTTTTTTGCACACCCTCTGGGTTCAGTGTGGCTGCCTGGGGCAGCTAAAAATTAAACTAATCTCATCAGGTCCTGAGTGCAGGGCCCCAGCAAAAGAAATCCTGTGGCTGTGGAGCCCCTTCTGCTGTTTTTAAGGCTCTGATGGTGTCCCTTCAACATCAGTTAAAGACCCTATGGTCCCTGGAGGTCTGTCCCGCTTTTAAGCCAATGGGTAGAGGGGAGATTAGAGACGGACATGCAAAAATGTTACATGTTGCACTTTAAGACCTCTGATGGCTATGCTGTAATATAAAAATACATATACTTGTATATAATTACATTATATATAATTATATATGCTAGATATGTATTCATAATTATATGCCCTATAAGATGAATAGAACTGACAGTTGATGGCAATTTATGCTGCTGTGCTACCAGTTGTGAGAGCTAGAGAGCTGACACAATGCCTGTTTCTTGCCTTTTCTAAGGGGCTCCTAAATTCCAGCAAATGAAAACAAACAGTTGCCTATAGAACCTCCTTGAACTACAGACGCTCATCAGGAGCCCTGAGAAACCAGTAAGTACTTTTCCCCTGTCAGAAGACTATGTTCAGATATGAATGCAAACATCACACTTGGTTTAAAAAAAAATGAAATATTTTGTTATAGAATGCAATAAATGTCCTAATGTATGATATAGAATGTAATATTGTAAGCATTACATTTTAAAGCTATCATTAGACTCCTCAAGTATGAACAAACCTTGCTCTAAAGTAAGTAACTTCTTAACATGTATTGACCAACACATTTTCAGCTCTAGGGCTTAAACATATGAGCCAGTAAACTGACCAGCCATTTGTTTCCAAGTATATTACATTTAAACCTTCAATACCACGTAGGTGACCAGACATTTGAATTTGGTAGTCGTGACTCAACTGCTGTAAATCAGTCTGTACAGCTTACAGTCTAAGCCTTCAGGTTAGTTGAAACTTCCAGGCAATTTCTCCAAAATAAAAAATGGATTTAGTATTTTCACTAGTTTGTGATTTTTAACAAGTACTTCTGAAATTTGTAAGCTTTGCATAAAATACACATACATGTGTGAGAGTAAAAATGAAAACTTTCTTCCCACTCTATCTTTCAGCCTTTTGGAACACAGTGAAAGAACCAAAGATGAAGCTTAAACATCTGAACCGTGTTTCTTAAGTAGTGTCAGCTAATTAAATATAATACAGCATTTTTATGCAGTCACCTTCTTCCTTTAATCAACCTAATTATTTCTGAAAACAGCTACTTCTCCTGTTTGTCTGTAACTGTTTGTCCATTAAAAAAGATGCAAAGCAGCGCTGACATCACTTTTACATTGGTAAAAACGCATTTCTGCTATTAAGCCTAAGCTGTAAAGTCCTTTGAGCTGTTTCTAATAAAACAAACATTAAAACTGCTCAGCTCTCCTCCTGTGCATTAACTTGGCGACAGACAATGAACATGGCGTGGTGCATTCAGCCCGCCACCCTCAGCACTGGTAAGGGAAAAACTGGTAATACATGCAGTGCTCGAAAATCTGAAGATGCAACTGGGAATATGTTCTTGCATACACCTTATCTAATAGAGATCTTGCAGCTAATTGGAGCTTTTGATTGAAAATGCATCCCTAAGGCTCATGGTCTGTCCCAGCTGAGGCAGCATGAAGAGGAAGCTGAACTGAACAGTGTAGTTCACTAACAAACACTCTAAGAAATGATTTCCTCTTTTCCAGTGTTAAAAAACCAAAACAATAAACAGATTGATACTGTTGAACAGATACTGTTCAGGAAAACTGTCAGAAACTTTTGTGTCGTCACAGAAGACCTACTTTAAAAGAGTTCAACTGTGAAACGGGGATGGAATTTAAAGGAAAAAATAAAAAAGAGAGAGAAAGTTATGTGGAATCAGCTCAGGCTTCAGGCTACCCTGGAAAACCCCTGAATTATGCACTGTCACATCCGAGTTCAGAGACACTGCTGCTATTCTGAGAAAAATCCTTGCTGAAGACGAGTCCATTTGCTGTTACTACTGCTGTGTAAGCCAGAGTTGCCTTAAATAGCTCACTCCTCACATGGCATCTAGGCACATCTCACAAGGGAATGCTCTCCTCAACAGAACAAAGTTTTTCTGCAATGGAAAAGTGCAGTAATTCAGCACTTGGAAAAATTATTTGGAGATTTCTGCGCTGTACTGAGACTGACACATCTCACAACTGCAGAATGCATAGCACAAATGCACTAGCTTTCATTCTCAGGGGCCTATGTCTTCACTTAGTTTACAACTGTACAATGGCCGAGTTCTAGGGTCATCTAAACAGGTCTAGCATTGTAACAAAATGTTCAGCTCTTCGACAGCCTTATCTAGCAATGGCAGCAAGGTTGGCATTTGGAGCAATATCTCATTTATAGACAAAAGCATTTTTGCCAAAGTGTCTTATGATGATGATATTATATATAAATACAAGCAGCATTATCCACACTCTTTAAGCCAAGAGTAAATTATCAAGTATGTCTTATTTTCTAAAATCAGAACTACTCAATTTTATGGGCAAGACTCTTCAGCTGAGTCCCTCCCCTCTGCTATATAGATTGTACATTCAGTTACATGGCTGCACAAATTATGACAGCTGGAAGGAATCACTGCTTGCTTTCAACTAAAACCACATCAGTATGACTAATTGTATCAGCTCTTTTAAAATGGGTAGTCTAATGACTTCTGTTTCCAACCTTTAAATAAAATGGCATATCTAGACTTTTTTTCACCAAGCAATACAACTAATCTCCATTTTTTGAAAAGTCAGCTTTAACAGCAGCCTGGAGCTTCAAAGTCATGAGACAATCCTTACACAGACACTTTTGCATGCTGCCCAGTTAACTTGGGAAGGCTCAAGTGCAGCCTTTTAGATCCTATGAACATTTTTAAAACAAAACCAAAGTTCTGTTTCTTAACAGAACTATGCATTGTATTATACTCTGGACCAACACTGTCACTGTCAAGGGTGAAATAACATATTTGCTTGGTTTGGAGTATGTCTTGTGCAGGCATGACTGGTCTGTGGAAGGAGATGGGATATTTTTCTTCCAAGTCTATGAAATAGGTCTTCAATGACTGGGAGGTTTCACAGGGTTTTACACTGGGAAAATACCGTCCTACATGATCACTGCTCATATTAAAAGTTTGACTACTGCAGTAGTTAATGGAATTTTCTCATCTTTCCATCTTCTGGAAACCTTCTATAGATCATCCAGTGAAGAATGGATTCATATAACATGTCTAAGTGTTTGTCTTGTTTTGACCTCCTGAACAACCTAGAAGTCTGTTTCCCATTTTCGCGCTGATTCCAAAGAACAGGGTGTTACCAACAGTGATGCCAGTAGTTTAGTGCAACCCATTACAATAGAGTCTTGCCAGGAATACAAAATTACTGATGGTCATGGGAACTCAGCTACAGTGGCCATTTGATCTAGCTGCAAAGGAAGGAAATTTGAAGTCCAGTTCCTTACAGTCTGTGGTACATGGTAACTTGACTCATAGCTCCATTGAGCTTGATGTGCTGAAGCATTTGTGACTTCTGGCCCTTGAATCAAACAGAGTCTTTAGAGCTCATGTGTCTATTTTTCCTCTCTGTCTACTGACAAGCAATCCCAAGAATTTATCACTAGTAGGCAAAAATAGAGACAGAAAAAGCTATGGACCTCAAAAGTGTTTCTGGAATGTCAATGAGGACAAATCTCTCAGGATGAGCTTATGAAAGGACTGCCCTTGAGACCTATTGGAATGCATCCAGAGGGGGGCCACAAAAATGATCCAAGGGATGGAACACCTCCCCTGTGAGGACAGGCTGAGAGAGATGGGGCTGTTCAGCCTGGAGAAGAGAAGGCTCCAGGAAGACCTGATAGCAGCCTTTTGGTATCTAAAGGGGGGCTGTAAGAAAGGGACAGACTCTTTAGCATGGTCTGCTGTGATAGGACAAGGGGAAATGGTTTCAAACTGAAAGATGGGAGATTGACATTGGATACAAGGAAGAAGCTTTTCTTCTTTTTCTTTTCTTTCTTTTTTTTTTTTTTTTTTTTAACAATAAAGGTGGTAAGGCACTGGAACAGGTTGCCTAGAGAGGTAGTATCATGAATAGCCTCATCCTTAGATACACTCAAGGTCAGGCTGGATGGGGCTCTGAGCAACCTGATCTAGCTGTAGGTGTCCCTGTTCATTGCAGAGGAGTTAGACTAGATGACCTTTAACTACCTTCCAACTCAAACAATTATGTGATTCTATGATCATTATGGAGAACTTTTGAAAAAATATCCTGTAACATTATATAAGAAAATCAGTGATTAAAGGTTACTTTGCAGTGAGTGGTACTGATAATATGAGAAGATACTAAAATTCAAGTAGATTAAGTGCCCAGAAGATTCAAGACAATAATCTGTTTAGAGAAGGCTTTCAGATTGAAATAGTATTTTCAGAAAAATGTATAAGGAAGAAAGCTTTTCCTTTGTGATCTTTCCCTTTTTGATCTCTGGAAACACCAACAGATCTCAGGAGAGATTCCAGCTATAGAGAATATCACCATGCATGGACCTCAAATCTGCAAATGACTGTCATGGAAAGTTCACAAGTCCAAGCAAACTGGTGGTGGCTTGACTGGGTCCCAGTACCATGGTTATCATCTACATCTACATCTATTTTCTTCAGTATACCCACCCATTCATGCTGTGTTATTTTTGTTCTATGATTATCGTTTTGTTGCGACTTCTGCAGAAATACTTTTCCTAAAGATGTAATGTGTGAATGTGTGCAAGCTGGTCAGCTGAAAAAACTGCAGGTTGAACAAAACTTCATCCTTAAGCCTAAACACAACCCAGCCTTGTGATCCGCAGATACTTGTATCTGTGTTACTTCTCATTTAAGATGAAAAAGTGTCCCCCACCAGTCATCATTCAGAGGAAATCTCAACAGTCAACTCACGTGATTTTCCTATCTCTTAAACTCCACAATCTCCAACAAACTGGCAGCAGGCACGGACTTCATCTGGCACTCTCACAGCATCTACAGTCATTTAGTAGTCTGCTGTACCTGCACCCAACTGCAGGCTTCATAGATGAATTAAAAAAAAATCCCAACCAGTCTCTGATTTCCTACCTCTAATATTGCAAATATGTGGCAATATAGCACATTACAGATTTTAGTAGAATACCATAGTTTAACCTACCTGATAAGTTAATATTTTTAAGAGCATGAGCAAAATTGAGTAGATAAAAAAAAAAAAAAAATCTGTGATAGTAACTTTCAATTGTTTGGTTATTTTTGTTGTAAAGCAATAAAAATCTAATGGGAGGTTTGAAGAGGACTTAAATGAAAAGGCTGATAAATATTCCCTTAGTATTCAGGCCTTGAGTTATTGCTATGGATTTCATCTCCCTTTATGCTTTCTTAATGCTAGGGTAGATACTTCTAACTGTAATGTCAGAATTAATCTCTCTAGATGGAGTACAATCACTCGCACAAACCTAGCAAACTACAGAATTCAGCTGTCAGTCCTTGCAATTCTTCCCAGCATAGACATGACTTCAGATCCTTTCATCAGTGTCAGCATCATCTCTGAGGTTCCCCTTGTTAGCTCATTTGCTAGTCAACTTGTATGCATGTAGCCCTAGCATGGAAGACTAGTGCCCTGTGAGGCTGCAGGGAATAGCTATGGCAGTTTCAACATATGCTGTCTTAACCATTATTCACACTCAATTTTGAAAGCCAGGGGACAGGCTGTCAATCCATACTGCATGAGACAAATGTATTTTTTCATTTTGCTGATGAGCCAGTTATCAGAAGTTTTGTTCATTAAAAAAAAAAAAAGAGAAAAAAAGAAAAGCAAATCTCTGATATCTCCTTGAATGCGGCAGTTGAAATGAAAAGTAGTGAGAAGAATTAAACAAAATAACTCTAGCTCTGAAGATACCTACTCTGAGTTAATCAATGCTGATTTTATTAGCACTCTAGTACTATGACCACTTCCAGATAAAAGCAACACACTTAATAAGAAAAGTCACATTATTTTTTTAAACTACTGGTGCTTTTAATGCTAGGTATAGGAGATAAGTTTCTGGTTTAGATGAAAGCCAGACAGTTGAACAAAGGTTTCTTACCGTTAAGGACAAAGCCATGCAAACAAAAGTGAACTTCTTGATATGCGTCGCTGTGACGGTGCTATTGGTGTTCACCAGTTTATTGCTGGGGTTATTCTAGGGTAAGAGAAAGAGATAATAAGCATTAGCTTGGCTCCAGACTACCGAGAAACTGATGGCACTCACAGTCATTGTGTTGCATCTGACTGTGTGCATGTCTTTTTTTGCTTGCTTTTCAATCTAGAACTTTCTGAGTACTGTGCAGCACCACAGAATATTTTCTGCTGAAAGTGACAGTAACTGTTCCTCTGGTCACTGAGTGCTGAGTAATATCCCTGGTTTTCTAAAGAGTAAGTCCTATTTAGCACATTCAGCTTTAAAAAAGAAAGGTAACTCTTTCTAAGAAAACTCCATGTGATTGTTTTTTGTTTTTTTTACTTAGTTTAAAATTTGTAGCAGGTCTTCCCAGGAGAAATGGGATTCCATTCCTTTTTACTGTAGAGTGATACCAAATCCATATATGCTTGTAAGTACCCTTACTGATCCAATTAACCAAGGAGGTAATATAAACAAAGCACCTCGAACAGCTGGCTCTGCTAATGCAGTTTAATGAACAGAACATAATTAGGACAATTAGATGTTCCACCTTGAACATGGGCTCTGTACTCAAGTACACATGGCAGTGAAGTTTTGCTTAAAACAACAAAAACCCTTCCCCAAATGTCTAATGCACCAAATGAAGCTGAAGATTTAAAACTGCCCTCAGGGGACATGTTGAAACAAACTAAATGATCTGTGAAAGAGCAGGAAGAGATATCAAAAGCAGGGCACCATTAGGAGCTCTATAGCAATAGGGTGTTGGATCATGTACTGCATCTACCCTGGGGCTGTTTGAGATATACTCCCCCATTACCAACTGGTAAGAGTGGTGGGGAGATGTAGTACCACACTTATTCATCCTTATGTATCTCAAAGAGAATATCAGTATCTGTCACATGGTCATCTTGACTTACTGAAGTTACTTGTAAGAGAAATAAGAACTATCACAGACACATCTTGGGAATGAACAAAATGAACATGAGCTCTGTGAAGGGTACACCATTATACACACATTTGAGTAGTTGATGGAATTTTGTGATTGAAAGATTTTGTAGCAACGAGTACAGTGATGGCATGCTGACAGCCTTTCTGTCTTGATTAAATATCTAATTGGAAACTTGAGCACAGGAAAATTCTTGACCTTTGCATATAGGCAAGCCAATCTCCAAAGCAGGAAGCTACCCTCAAGCCTGCCCTTTTGGGGTACAGGTTATGAAAACCTTCTGTAAATATTTTCTTTATGAGTATATCCTTATTTCTTGTGTTTTTGAAGAATATTTTGTTAATGTTGGTTTCCACATACGTGAGGATGGGCCTTATTTACATCATTCATCACAGTTTAAACAAACTGCTCATGGCTTAACTTTAACACAGGGCTATAATGACAGACAGTAAAAATGGCATATACAAATCCAACCATGTAAAAGGGCTGCGATGAAGAAGAAAGAGCTCTCATTTGTTCCTATCTTGCTGCTGCTAACACTGCCCTTATTTTATTCTGCCCTTTGCTGTAACTCCTGCCCACACACTCTTTATTCCCATCTCTTGCACACTGCTTAACTCTTGAATCAAAGCACCATACAGAATATAGAGTAAAAAAAGTATCCATTCCCATCTAATTATGAGTTAAATAGCACTCACAAATCATCTCATAGTTGCTATTGTTGCCCTGGATCAAGTCCTTTAAGGATAATGACATTATCACCATATATTTTCAGGCTGGATGGAGCTCTGAGCAACTTGATCTAGCTATAGATGTCCCTGTTCATTGCGTGGGAGTTGGGCCAGATGACCTTTAAGAGTCCTTTCCAACTCAAACGATTCTATAATTCCATGATTTTAAATGGACAAACAGCACAGAACCAGGATATTCCTGTTTCATTTTAGCAAATCAGTAGAAACCTTTAAGTTGAGGGTAACTGCTAGGCCATGAGGATGTTCTGCAAACAGAAGTATGACTCTGCACCTCTTACATATATGAAAAGAAGTAACCAATTTCCTTTGAAGACAAAAGTCTGACTTCTCCAGTATAGGCACTGAAGAGGGGCAAACTTTCTGGATCCCAAATCACATCAGTCAGTTAAGGCAATTCAGTATGCTTCTGGTGGCCATCAGCATCACACCAGCTTGCTGAGTAACTGGCAAAAGAAAATGGAGTCTGCATGCATGCAAAATATTTCAACAACTCAACACTACAACTAGAGTTTTATAAAGAAATAAAAACAGGTTCTACTGGGACTCTTCTGAGAAAGAAAGCCTTAGCTTAAGGAAACCAAGATTTTGAAATGCCTGGTGACACATGAATGATGTGTGACCAAGGTTAAAACAATTCTCACAGTGATCTAAAAATAAAACACTGTGAGTTTCTGGTTTGTTATTGTCCGAAGGGCAAGGTGGAGGCATTTGCAAATATGGTTCCCAGGATGAGATACCTTTTATATTGTTGCTACTGCACTTAGCATCTTTTATGCCAAAGTGTTCTTCAAACATACAACTAAAATCCCTATTCCATACCTTTTTGGCAATTAGATCATTTGTACCTACCTATGCCTTATCTTAACCTTTTCTTCCTCACATTTATTCCTCAAGAGCTCTATGAGAAGTCTTTTAACTGAAATAAATTGACAAATCATGGTCTAACCCTGCCACCATCTTAGCCAGGAGTGCATGTTATAGCAGACAAGTGAGACCTGGATTTAAGCCTCTTAATTACTGTTAATTTTTCAAGGCAATAGTTTGAAAGAGATATGTGTTTGGTTGTAGCTTATAAGACATGAGGTTAGCAGCCCCTGTGTTTCCTGTTCCAAACCATTTTTATGTTGTGGTCCACCATTTTTGCATTCTACAGGTTCTTTTCAGCAGTACAACCTCTGAGAAAGTCTGTATGTTGTATTTCGCCTGATATGTCGATTTAGCTGCATACTGGCAAGTTAGGAAGTTAGGACCTATTTGACTCTTCTCTTTTTATTTTTAAATTCTCCTTGGAAATATCATGGATCAAATCAAATGGGGCCTGCTTCAGTTAAGTGCATCCCTGAGCAAGCAAGCATGTTTATCACTAGTATTTGGATCCAGAAAGTTCAGCTGATACAACTACTTGGTAAATAAAGAGGAGAGGAGCTAGCATTTGAAATAAAGTATCACAGAACATGACTGTTCTTCACACAACTTATGGGTTAGTGAGTACTAATTATAAAACAGAGTAAAAAAGAGTCTAAATAAAATCAACTTAGGTTATATTTTCACTGTGCACTCTGTTCCAGGAGCAGTCCTTGCATTCTTATGTAATCACTTGCCAACAAAATTCTTCATAGACTCGGTCAGCTCAGTCAATGCTACTAAAATAATGGTTTATCTGTGTTGTTGCCAATTTGAGAAACAATCTTTGTTATATGTTAATATATACAAAAGAAGCCAAGCCCATGTCAGATAGATCCTTTCACAATAGAAAGAACAAGCTGACTGGAGCAGAGACATGAGCTCTTTCACTGCTGTATACTTTGTGAGACCTCATTTCATTAGCTATGCACTAATGAAATGCACAGTTAGTGAGGATTTTTTTAATCCTTAAAAAAACAGCATCTATCTATTCAAAAGACAGCTGAATACCTTGTAACACAGTTAAGGTTAAAATCATAAATTAGACAACAGCTTGAAGCCATTGAAAAACAATTCATTTTAACTAGGATTATAAGAAAAGCTTATCAGTGAGACAAAGAACAATTGTTACCAAAAGCAAAAAACAAAGAGAAACAAAACAATAGATGGCCATTGTTATCACCCTATTTAATCTCTGGTTGCTCCATTTTTTAAATAATCTATTACACTTGTTTATGGAGGTCCCTTCCAGCTCTAAGGATTCTATGATTCCGTGGAGACATGAACTAAGCTTCTTCGTATCTGTTTGGCAGAAATTTCTCAGATATCAATGAAGCTACCCTCAAATCAAAATGCTGTAATGGAGAAGAAAAGGAGGACCATGGATGTGAAAACACACTAGATGTATTTACTACATTCCTATGACAGGCACTCACCTTGTCAAAAGCTGGGTATACTGCTCTAATTTCTGTCAGCCAGCCATACGGCATGTGTCCCACAGGATAGGTAGCTGTCAGAATTGCCACTGCCTATGAAATGAGACAATGAAACATAGACCTCAAATCTTTGAGCACAACAGTTAGACTAACATAGTATGCCAACTTCCACAAATACTGCCACACTGACCTTGACGAAACGAGAAAAACAGGCATGCAACTGGAAGGTCTTTGCTTCAGGGGGCATGGCCATCACTCAGCCAGGCATTTGTTGCTCAGGAAATCCATCATGAAATAAAGTTACATTACTCAGCCTTGCCATTTCACTGTCATGCTGATAACTTGGGGATGACAGACACCGTGAGCTGAAGTGCACCCCTTGCTCAGCTGAACACCACCCTCCCACATTTCTCCCAGGCTATTTTATCTAGAGATATTTGAGTAGCAGAATGCATTATGGCCCTGTATCATATTTCATAATCTGAATTTAGATAGATTTTCCTTTATTATTCATATGTAGAACAGTTTTAAGCAAGGCTGATTCCAAAGCAATAGGGCTCAGTGGCTGACTAAAGTTGAGTATCAAACTGCTGTGGGGCATGAGGCACTTATGAGACAAAAGAAACGTGCTCTCTCAACTTTGGTGCTAACCAACTAATTGACTGCACTTTGTTCGCAGGATCAGATCTGTTATGATTCACCTAAATTCAGATTCATTTCTTATCTTATGGTAGAGTTAAGAAAGACTTTTAACTACTGCTGTGTGTTTCACTTCCAAACTTTCAATGTACATTTTCTTGGTTATCTGACCACATTTTCCTGTTATAAATATAATTTCTGTCCTTGTCTGGTGAAAGATCTATCCAAACACAGGATGCTGACTATGCAACGATTTGTTCTCTGTGCTGTTTGGAAAAAAAACCCCTGTTTATCAAACAGTGTTAATATGCTCTTTGTATGTGTAGCTTCCACAGAAATGAATAGGAGGCATCGCTTTTGGAGCAACCTATGTATATGACACAGAACAGTGGCACATGGGACTACTGGTAATTGTACTAAAACCTCTGGGATCAGAATGATCCAGAGCAGAGCCATTTGCTGAGCTTGAAAACCTGGGATGCAGAAACTGTTCAGTGAAAAAAATTTACTGGTCTTGTGAGGGTGAGAATCTGGCAGGCTTGGCAGAAATGCCCATGTATTTAGGACTTTGCTTTTTCTTGACAGTATGGCTGAGAAGAGAAACACAGAGGCAAGTACGTGTAAATGACCATTTGAAGTAATACGGAACACTGACTTTCTCACCTCTGTGGCTGAAGAACTGCCACCTAGGTCCCGGGAGACAAAAAGGTTGACAATGGGCCTGCTTATTCGCTGAGTTGCCAAGATTAATGCCAAAGGCCACCAGAAGCTCAGCATCTTCCTGATTGTAGCCTCTCCCTGGAGAAAACAAACAAAAAATAAATGGCTTTGGAAAGAAGCGCACTGAACTGAATCAAAAGCACAGAGAAAGTATTTCTGCTTCTCTCACCCATTGTCGGTTTGGTGCATTCATTTCAATAAGTTTAAATAGTAGGACTCTAGAATATACTCATTTATGTTAGTAATATTGATTCAAAAGAAGTTGTGTTGAGGACGTTAAAAAATAATGCATAAGGTACCTGAATAATTGTTCTGATTATTAATTAGGAAAAGGTATGTGAACTCCAATATAACATTCAAAGAAAAAGAGGAATTTTGAGACATTCTTCCCCATGAAATAAAGCATCTGCTTCATCTGGTGCTGTCTTACAGAATTAGAAGGAGAGCGCTCAGCATTTTAGATGTTAAGCAGACTGCACATCAATACCACCTAATGCACTGCCTTATGAGGATTAATAGCTCTGTAATAGATTCCATCATCCCTTTTTAAACAAATATGGTTTTCCTTGCAGGATGGAGCAAGCAAGCCCTTCATATACAGTAGTTTAATAGAGTCTTGTAACACAAAAAACAAGTTTAAAGTCACTTAACCACAACATCACCAAATATTAAGACATACCCCCATTTCGGGCCCACTTCTGTCAGGAATGACATCATGTATGTTCCTGTAGTATCCCAGGCATAATGTGGTACATCGGACAAGTGCTCCCATGTATAGGGACAAGATTGGTATCAGGAGAGGCTCCCTGCACTCCAAGTGACTGTGAAGCAAAATGGCTACAAAAACGACCTGCAGAGCAAACAAATAAAAGATGTGTAGTGTGTCTGTCCATTTCTTCATTGATAATGTATTTTCTGTCTGACTCCAAGAAAGTCTGTCTGAGCCAACAACAACGTGTGACTATGCTATCTGACTTGCAGCATGCAGAAACTTCTGTCAGGGTTCTTCCCTGCATTTGGTCACACAAATGAGAATAATAAATTAACATCATACAGAAGCTGCATTAAAAGTACTTAAAGGCATGGGCAGATGTCAGACTAGATGCTATAAATAGGAAGCTGTCATTCAAGTCTGGTAAAGTCTGGCATCAAGCATGTGTATGAGTGCCACCTCTCCCAGGAGAATTAGGTATCCTGATATCAACTGAGTCTGAAGACATGCTTCTAGTGTCAGCTTCCAAGCCTTGCCTTCTATATTTTTGGGGGGAGCAAGTGAGAATCAAAAAGTCAGATGTCTTAAAGTATTCGACTCAAAATTTAGAAGCAGGAAGTCTTGTGTTATTCCAATTTTGTACTTTTCTGAATGCAATTTCATTATTCCTTCATTTGCTCTTGAGCTGAGTGTTACATTGATGTAACCAAAATGGAAACTATTGGGCTAATGAACAGCTCATAATTAAAACTTGCAAAATGAAATGCTCAATCCAGAAAATGAAAGGAATTGACTAATACAATATTATTCTCTTCCATTAAGCAAGAGCTGATGGCATGCCTGTTAAATTCAGGGTGTCTCTGTATGGTGGGCACAACTGGGAAACCAACTGCATTTGCTTTTGTGAACAGCAGCATCAAGAATAACCCTGCTAGGGGTTCCACGAGTTTCAAGAAATATAAAACACACTGTTCAGGGGCAGGTTCTGTCTTTCATTGCTAGAGCTTAAGAAATGCTTAAATCACGCTGTGCACATGTTTATTAGGCAGGCCATGATGTTTGAAAGGATTTGTAAAATAGCTTTTTTGAACCTCACAAAAGAATTCTTCAGTAAACTGAAGCGAAGTCAGTCACAAAATGTGCACACAAAGCTATCTAAGGAGAATTATCTACTTCCTGTGCACCTATTGCTCGTATAAGGCATAGATGTAGGTGTAGGGAAAGTTAGGGTGTGGAGAATCACCCATTTTGTCTTCTAGATTTGCTCTTGCTCTGCACAATATTTTTTTATAGACTGGAGACAAGATGACAGGTGTCTTATTCTTCACGAGCCTGGCACCCCACTCACTTGTGAAAAGGCCACACGTACCATGGCCAAAATAGGAATTCCAGTTTCTGTATTTAGGTGTAAATGACCTGACATGTATCTAGGGTCAGTCACGTCAGAACAAAAGCAGAGCCTGGGTGTTAAGGTCATTAAGAGTAATTGGTATTATCTTCAGGGATTTAATGTAGTATTGTAGAGGAGCAGACATGCCAAACATAGACTAACAGCTGACTGAATGGTTTAACCTGATTTGTAGCTTTCCCCTATTTTGTATGAAGACATGACTGTACTGACCTCATATTTCTTTTGATGCTGTACTATTATTATACTCTTCCTTACCCAGTCACTCCCTCAGCTGGTAATGGGACAGTTATGGTAACTGTTTGCAGGCTCTGGGATCCTCCATTTAATAATATGTTTATAAAAACTTTAAAAAGAGGGCTCTATATTGGTTCTCAAATGGTACAGCACTGGACATCAGCAATGCATATGAATATTGTTTTGTAAGCATGTCTAATACGAAGCAAACAGGATATTTAAGACCTCCTTCACAAAAGGAAGTTCAAACGTTTGGTCTTCTCTACACCACCCAGGGGGTATCAGTACAGAAGGCTTCTGCTGCAGTTCCAGGCTTTCATCTTTTGGTCCATTAGCAAGAGCAGTGCTACAGAGGCACTCAGAAGATGGTTTACACCACTGTGTATCACTAGATTAAACAGCATGTGCAAAACTGATGTGTGGACTGGATAATCAAGCCTTCACTTCCCTGCCTACATACCCCACTCAGGATCACAATACAACCGTGCAAAGTGTGGGGGAGAAGGTACACGGGGAGAAAGGTCTCTGTCAAAGCAATCCATCAGCCCCACAACTGGTAGCAGTCATCAGTCTCTCTGACCTTTCTAATTCCCAGGTGTACTAGTATATACAACTTGATTCTCAACCATCCCAGCATAGTATTCGGAGGTGCCCTAAACCGAACCATCCTGGTTCCTTTCTTTTGACACTGGTTCAAGATTAACTTGATCCAGCCAAGTGAGACCAGCCTAAGCCACAGCTGTCTGCAAAGAGCTTCCACACACTGGGGAAACTACTGGAGAGCAGCACGCAAAAGGCGACCTCCTCTGGTGTGCTGCCCACGGTAGAGACAGAAGCCAATTCCTGTGCAAAAGCACCAGTGCTTAAGAAAGCATCTAGTTCATAGCACAAAGGAAACAGTGACTGCCAAGAGGAGCCATTACCTGAGCTATGACATCTGAGATGGAGGCACATCCCACCAGGAAACTGTACTTGTGTTTCAGAAGAATTCCAGCATGGGTCCATGCCTGGAAAAAAAAAGGCAGAACAGAATTTGGGAAATGATTATGATATTTGTTACCAATTTCAGGTTCCAGAATGCTGTTTTTGGTATGTTATATTATACACAAAAAACAGTAGCATCTGGTGTGAACCTGGGTAAATGTTAAGCCAGTAGTGCAGAGAAAGCACTGCAACTTAGTTCCTCTAGGCCTGGGCTAGAAAGAAGAATGGAAATAAACTTACTAATTGCATAGAAATTTCTGAGCAGGAGTGCCAGTAAGAAACTGTTCAATCTTAATAAAACAGATGCTGCACAGGACAGATTATCACACTAAATAATCTAGCAGAAAAGTGGTTCTTGTCATTCTCAAATTGGATGCATCTCAGAAATTTAAAATTCATTGGCTAAACTGAGTCCCATCTGGAAAAGAAAACTTAATGAATCAACATCCTTTTATTGTCAGCTACTGTTTTAAGAGGAGAAAGCAGTGGAGGCATGCCACAAAAAGGTTATCATATCCTACTTTTATATAGAAGTATAGGAATGAAATATTGCTGCCATATTTTTGTTTATGTTGTGCCAGCCACATGCAGTAAGCCCAGTGATCAAGAGAGCAGCAGCCCACATACTTGAGATATGCCGGACTTAGCCGTGCTTGCAAAAAATGATGGTAATATATATCTTTTCAATAAATTTCCTTAGAGAAAGTATTGAGCTTATTCCTTGTGAGCTCTGCAAGTAATCTGAGAATGTTCAGCAAATCCAACTCTTTCACTGCTAATTGCTTTGAAAGAACACATATGAACAGTCTATGTGGCCCATCACAAGATGATTGATCAGTGCTTTCCAGCATGCATATACAATAACTCTGACAAGGAAGCTAAGGACTTTACATTTGTCATGATCTCTGGATGCTCAAATTCCACCCAGATGCTTTTTCCAGGTAGCAGAAGATGACATGTTCATGTATATCCAGAGCTACTGCCTGCAAAGGACATGCCTTCCTCCTGCAGACCTTTATTTTCCCATCAAACAACAGACTTTGCAAACTAAGGGCACCAAAGAAAAAGCAGCATTCATATTAAAATTCAGCTGTGAATCATGCACTCACCATGGCATCCATAAAAGGGAAGGCAGCAAGATAAAGGAAGGCCCTCCGAGTTTTACTTCCCACTGATTCATCCACATGGTGTAGCTTATTAATTATGTAATACCCCAAATCGCTATACGCTGTAGAGATATAAGAATAGGAATGAATAATAAAGGTTATATATGGATTCTGGGTAAGATGCCCCAAAATACCTGAAAGAGAAGGATGCCTAGGAGCTCAGAGAGCATCCACTCAGTAAACAGCTGCAGGGGCTTCAGGATGTTACAGCCTCACCAGCTGCTGTTTATCACTAAGGAGTGCTTTCACAATCCTTTTCCAAGTAACCTTTGGCAGAGGAGTGATAACAAATGGCTGGGTAGGGAGATGGGTATAATAAATGCCACATCTGTTTGGTAAATGAACACACTGGTATTCCAGAAAATCTACCACTCTTTCATTAACTCAGAGCTCTTTGTTAGAAAAGCTGTTATCACCAGACACTGTGTATTTCATGGGTTATAGCGCCTTATAAATCCTGAAACCCCCTATTGCCACTGCATTCTCATGACATTACCTGTAAACCTGCCCAAAGCTATAAAAGGAGTACTATGAATTGCAGAGGCATGCAATAAATCACACTCATTATGCCCTGTGAGTGCTTCTCCCTCACTGTCTAATGACCACCTCTTCTGGGACTGTTGGGGCACTACACAGCTGTTACTCTCCTTCCTTGTTTACAGCTGGCATCTCAAGAGCCACAAGTCAGAAAAGGGTGTTCTGCACTGCTGGGAATCACTGTATTTGCTGTCCGTTCTCAATCTGAGGAGATTTTTAGTGCTGGGTAAAACACTTCTTGTCAGATTTCAGTTCTCAAGGTGCTGGATTGAAGACAGAACTATGATATGGAATAAGGAAGAACTAGCTATGGCTAGCATGCCTGAACTTCAGGGCTTGCATAAATATGCCTAGTTCAGTAACCCAAATAGCTTTCAACTTTTTATAAATCATATTATAGATCTGCTTACTATCACACAGCTTCATCTACACCCTTGTAATGGTTGTTAAAAGAATGATTGAGTTGTACAGTCAAACTCCCAACACAAGTAATTGCAGAATTACCTATACCTGGGTAGTCCTACCTCACTTCTCTGTGTCTCTCCTAAGATAAAGATTTCCAATGTGAACACTTCCTGTTTTTCAGTTTATAACAATTCTAGTATAACTGTACACGGAGTACTTTAGGAAAGTCATCCTTTTCATGAAAGCCGGCCACATCTTTGGATCCACAAATACTTGCACTAGTTGTGCAATTCAATCATTTTAGCCCATAACTAATTCTCATAACTCATAAACAGTGTTTGGAAGCAACTAAAAAAGAGTTTAACTCATCACTGTTTCATGATGGCTTAGGCATACAGCAGCTAAATGGTTTACAGGACTGACAAGGGAGCAAAAAGAAAGATGTAGTCCAATAGCACTGGGAACAAGTGTGAGACTCAATCCAGACAGGATTGAGGCTCACACCGCCCCTAATATATTAAAATAGTAAAACCTCCCCATTTCCCTATGCTGGTCCCTATCTACTAAAGTTGGGCTCACAGTCCCTCATTTTACCCAGTAATCCTCAAGTTGGTGAGCTTTCCTTCTGAGCCTCTTCACAACAATTGGACTCGTTTCCTTTCAAAAGGTATAAGGAGAGAACTTCAGACTTTTCTGAATTCAGAGAGTCCAGCTTAGATCCTTAAGCACTCTAGACACAAATAAGACCACAGCCCCTTCTTATTTTTGCACAAATATCCATACCCTAATTTTCACTCAGTATTTTGAAAACTGCCTGTTATGCATGGACTTTTGTATGCTAACCTTGTAAAAAGCTGGGGGTTTTTTTGTGGCAGGGTGTTACATCAATGCTTCTAAATTGACTTACCTGAATGAATGAGAATGATTTTGGAAAGCATGTGAGCCAAGCTACCTATGAGGGCCAGGCTCATTGAGTTCTCTTTTAGGTCCTGCTGAAGTTTTGTTAAACTCCTCCTGCACAAAAGCTTAAAAACTGTTGCAGGGAACACACCAGTCTTATTCCCCACATGGAAACAAAGAGAATCTGCGTCCAGGTGCTGAGGGGCCTGCTTTTGTAGAGGTGTTTCCATCAGTGCAATGATGGGAAGACATCATGGCACAGGAGTCAACATTTCCGTTCTCTACACACTCACCCTCTGGTCTTCTTTCCTACTTTAAAGGAGACTTTCAAAGTGTTTAGAAAATGAATAATAAAAAACTTTTTCTTGGCTCTGAGAGCTATTAGTATGTTTATTTATTTATTTATTTTAAGTTTAAGTAAACATTAAATTTCACAGAATTAGCAGGGTCAAAGGCTGAATTGCTCTCACATCTAGGAACACCCAGTTCACCACATGGTTGTAGTTTATTGGCAGGGCACTCTCAAAGGACTTACACAACCGCAGCCCACAGCACCAATTTTTTAGCATTTCTAAGGATATCAAAGCCAAGCTTTGTAAGCTTTAAGATTCCTCCTCCTCTCCCCCATCCAAAAGAAATCAATTTTATTGTGACTTCGATTTTAAAATAATAGTGGCTAAACTAAGCTTAAAAGATAGTTTTAAAATACTTAACTATTTTCTTCCACCTGCCAGTGAAAGCACACGATCACTTCTGCTGATGTCAGTGAATGTTTCCATTCTCAGAAAGAAGGACTCAAAAAGCTGAGATGTACTGACAAATATACAGGCGTGTGTCTCTGAGCTCTGATTAAAGCAACTGCTGATGCAGTTAGAACTTAACCTTGGGTGACCTTACATACTTATTATGAAGCATTGTACAAAATTAATAACAGACAACAGGGCTGAAGAATATTACATGAATCTAAAGCAGATGGCTCTTCCCATTCCTTCCATCATTTCAGACAAAACAGAGAAGTCCAACTCCAAGATAAACTGCCTGTTTGCTCTTGTAATAATTCATTTATTTTGAAATCTATGGATTGGTTTTGCTTCTGATACAACAACATTTAAGCAGGAATTTTTGCTTTTGTCTTTCCTAGTTTTGTCTTACGTCCCAGAAGCTTACAAAATGACACTGAAACACTGTGCACCTAACTGGATCTCCTCTTCTCTACACTGATTTCTGCAATGAGCTGATTATTACCACATAAACTTCAGGCATCCTTGAAACAAGTGAACGCGCTCTTAATGATGCCAGTAGTCTCAAACAAATAGCAGAACTGTAGTCATTTTGGAGCTGTCTACAATCCAGCATGTTATACTTACATCATAAGGAAAACAAAAAGAAACCCTCACAGGAAGTGATACCGCTTATTTCCAGACACAGAGCCTCAAATGTCAATTTTTGCTTTTCTCAAAGAAAAAAAAAATCCAAGAATGTTTTGGGGTTTAAGTGGGTTTTTTATAAGTGTATTCCATATTCATACTTTGGTGCCAGTTTTAAAAATGAATTTGGACACTTGAGAAATAAAAATTGACTCTGCCTCTATTCAGAATGATGTCTCACAGGGCCAAAACTGGCTAAGTGATTTGGGAAGGTAGCCAAATACCAATCTGCTAAAAATAAGAAATGTTAGTGGCAAGTCTTCATTTGGAGATGGCACAGGTTACATAGATTTCTTTATGTCTTTGATTAGCTTGACTTATAGCAGAAGCAGAAGCTTGGGTCCCCCGTGCAGAAGGCCAGATGATCAGGGTGTCTTGAGCTCCACATTCCTCTTCTGCTCAAAGCAATGAATGAATAAGAAAACCAGCTCAGGAAAAACTCAGTGCGCACTGATAACTGCAAATGTTGTCCTCTGTGATCAGCTGTAGTTGCAAAATTGGTTATTTTTTCCTAATCTGCCAATGTCAAAAGGTCTCTGGATTGCCTTTGGGTAGACCAACATCTTGCAAATTTCAAAACTAGTGTTTTAACTAAAAAAACAATTACTATTCTAAAATCAACAAATGCTGCGGTCACAGGTTTTCTTCATTCTTCCCTTGCCCTTGAATACTTTGCTGATAAGAAATTGCCCCTGTGTTGTAAGAAAGGTGTGGGTCAGCTGGGGAAACAAGTCATTGCTTTAGCAACAGCTACCTGAAGATGCTGAAGCAGGAAACTTTTTTAAATGAGTAACATTTTATCATCTCTTTGTAGACAAAAATAAAAAGCAAGCCTGATTTATATTTCAGTTTGTGGTCCTATGCTATCACCTTTTTCCTGGGCAAAAAGTTTAGTACAAACCAGTACAGTGGTCATGTTAGAACAAGAATGACAGGAAAAAATAACTCATTTTGGCATAAGCCCCGCTATGATACCTAATCATGGAAAGATCTTTTATGTATATGAAGTGAGCATGCATGCAGGTTCAAAAAAATACTAACAACTGATAAAGTTTACACCTGTGCAATCAATGCATGAGGGGTTGATGTCTGTTAGCACATCAGTAATAAACTGGAACAAAACAACTGGGTCACTTACACTTATTCAACAGCCAGTCTGCTGTGTTTGCCTTGTTACTAAAGTTCCCACCTTTTTTTTCTGGTGATGCCAAATGATCCACCATAGAATTTTGGTCAGTTGCAGTAGGCACCAGTCAAGGGTGTCTACTTAAGCAAAAAGGACGTTTCCTGAAGAAACTTCTTGTCATTTCTAGAACCTCAGAGAGCTGCAGAAAGTAGTATTAATAAGCAAAAGGAGATACACTTTTGCAGTACACCTTTTCTCAGTAAATTAGTGAAGCACTAAACAATGCTATTTTCTTGCCAAAGAAACACAAGACACAAGAGCTAAAGGGCCTCATCTAGTATGGAGGAACAACACCTATGAAATGCATTATGGAACATGATGTTCTATACATGAAAGCTCTATTCTCTCTCTCTCAAGTTGGTAATTTACTAAGATGCCAAAAATATGCACACACAGGCTTATCATCTTGAATTGTTTCTCTTACAGCCCAATATTCCCACTCAAAAGCCAATCTCTGAAATAAATAGATGCTTTACATTCCTTCCCACAAGGAAACTAAACTGCTGGCAGTAGCTGCTCCTAAAATAGCACAAGGGAAGGAAGGCAGCATACTATCTTCTATTCCCAGATAACAACTGAAACAGCAAAGGCAGGAATAATGTACTGACCAAAGTTTACAGCAGCACTTCAAGTGGGAAGAGAATATAGTTTCAGTCCTTTTTGGTCAAGTCAATTAGTTTCTTGGTTCTTACTGCTACCTGCACAGGAGAATCATAGGAACTACTGGTAAGGTTGTTGCAGATTAGAATGTGGTGCAGTGATGACTTAGGGACCCAACACTTCAAATTGTGAGTTTGGGCGGTTTGGCTCAGCCAGTCACTCCCACAGAGGAATGGGTTAGCCTCTAAGAGGGAGCAGTAGCGGGCAGCTGGTGCTGAAGCAACGAAGTTAGTTGGGTGAAATGGTCTGTTTTGATATTTTAAGGAAGTAGAGGCTGCTGTTTGTGCGTACAAACTGCAAATAGTTTCAATCACAGTTAGAAATGTGGTGATTCATTGTGGTCACTGTGTTTCTACCATCACTTGTTTTCTTCCTTCTGACTTTCTGTACTTGCTTCACTGGGATTTTTCTTTCTGTTCTTCACAGTCCACAGCAGGCAGTCATGCCATCTTCTTTACTCCCATACATATGGCACGTAAAAGAAATTAAGCTCCCTGAGCGGTGTTTGTTTCAGTTTTTCATCTGCTGAACATCAGTAACCTGAATTTTTTGTCTCCTGTAGAGCCTGTAACACGCTTGCAGCTGTTGGGGAGTAGTTGCAAGTCCTAGGAGGTTGCCTGTTTGCCACTGGACTCCTTCTCTTCCTTCTGCTAGGAAAGCTGTGCATCTGAGGTTCAGAAAAGAATAATTAGGATTTGAAACATGTTCAAAGGAAACTTGAAACACAAAACTTGGCAAAACTGCACCCAAGCAATTGGTGCTAGAATCTGACTAACTCCATTCTCTTGGGCGCTCTGCCAGTCCCTGCTGTGGCCTTTGCATATTTTCAGGCATAGACAAGTTAAAATACTAAAAAATATTTTGCAGTCTGCCACCATAAGCAGCTGAAAGATTGTGGAAAGCCTTTTAGCTAACAGCTTTAAGGCATGGAAAGTACAGCCGTTGTATTTTATTTATTTTTTAATATCTACACAGAGGGCATTTCAGAGGTTCTGAACTCAGCAGGACTCTATTTCCAGGCAAAACCAAAAGACTTAGCTGGCATATTTTCAAGTGGCTGCCCAAACAGCTCCCTTCAATAAAAAGTCCCACATGGAAAATCCAGCTATGTCTTTCACCTGGAAACTCGATAGTTACACTTCAAATATTCTTAGAATCTATAATAGTTTAAAATGAAATTTTGAATGACTAGAAAATATTTCATTATTCCACCTGGCTAAGCCAAAAACTTTGACCAGGAATGGCAGGAAAGCAAGTGTGTAACCAGAATAGTAGCTCTGGGGGCTGAAGAAACATTCCAAGCGAAGAAATCAGAAAGCCAAACTTACAAATGACCCGTTTTAAATAGTGACTCACTGAAACAGCCTCAACTGTAAACCTACTGAGGAAGTGATCAATAGGTGAAAAGTGATCAAATGGTGAAATAAATTGACTTGAATGCATGGTTCAAGTTAGAAAATTAGCAACAGCTTAGCCCTGTCATGGACTTTCCGTGGCTAGTAAGCCATTATTGAAAGAATTTATTTTGACTGTAACATAGAGTAAAAATAAACTGTATAGGACTGCTGTATCAGTGGTGAAGTAAGAGAGAAAATGGAGTGCCTGGGAGGCACACAGAGCCATTAATGATAGTTGGCACCCTGCTACAGGATAAGAGCATGGGGCCTTCATGTTTACCTGCTCTATCCAGGCAGAAACTATATGCTGAGCAAGTGCTGTTCTTCAGATGCATTAGTGTCTGACAGCAAATGGTGCCCCATTTCCAAACCACTTCATAATTTCACAGCAATTCTCAAAATTGCCATCAAACTTGCTTTTCCCATTCACATGCGATAGAATGATCCTCTGCTGCTGGCCAACCAGCTCAAAATTACTGCTGGTCAACCAACAAGTGCCTCCACAGGCTATTGCATTAACTCCCTCCTCCCCCTCCACACAGCTCCCAGCTTTGAGAATTATACCTGCTGAATGCAATGCACTCTCTGCTTCTTCCTCCAGTGTCTTCTCTTCCTCACTGTTGAGCTACAGAGGTTTCAACTCCATGGAATGAACAACAAGGTGCAGACAATCCGGTGTAGTTCTTGGAGATGATGGATTTTAAGTCTTCCAGATCACACGGCTTTTTACTGTTATGGTCCCATGTCATTGTTTTGGCCAAAACATGACATCCTGGTTGATGCTTGGATTGATATGACATTTCTTCAGGCTCTCAGGAACTGGCAAATCCTGTGGTTGCTTTACTTTTTATGTTCAGTTTAGGGCTACTTATGTATTTTCCTTGCTTCAGAGTACACTCAAAGAGCTGACCTCAGTTTGGCATGAAGTAATCTTAGCTACTACTTCATCTCTCACAGATTGATTCCCAACAGAAGTGGATGATGTACTAGCACTAGTAATACCTGATATTTTAATGAGGTTGCTGGCACCTACTAGCTTAGAGTTTTGAACTGTATCATAAGTAGAAAAGGGACCAATACAGAGGGAACGCACCAACAGTGCCACCAAGCTCTGACAAATAGCTCTACCTAAAACATCTTGCAGTCCTGTCACAAAGCGATGTGTCAAACTCATTTGGGCAGATACTGCTAAATTGATCATCGCTACCTTATATTAAGACTGAGCTATCTGCTTCATGCAGCCTGTCAGCCTTCCCAGAGTTCTGCTCATACATTTGACTAAAAAAGATGAGCAAATTGAGCAGCCAGGCAGGTGAGCCCTAGAGGTGAAATCTGACGCCTAATAACTTGCTTAAATGTTACTGAAAAATTGCATGCCTTGGGCATGATAGTGGTCCAAGCTTTCATCTCTTTTGCACTTCCCCTTGCACTTCCCATAAAATCATAAAACAGCAAATTAATTAGTTTGAAGACAAGCCAAGGGAAGTAAATTAAAGGATGTGTTAATTAGATGTGAAGTGACCTTACCTATTAAGGTATGGAATACAGCAGCTACAGCGCCAGCCACAACCATGCACAAAACTGCTTTGGTCCTGTCTCTCTTGCTGTTCACAAACACCAGACCTACATTTTTGAAGTCACTCATCGGACCAGTGAAGAACTTCATCAGGGAGTATGCCAGCCCATAGCTGGCCAGCATTTCCACAGCATCTTCCTTAACAGCAGCGATGCCCCTATTCAAGGCCTGTTGCAACAGAGAAAGACAGAGAAAATAATGCAGCACATGTGGAAGCATACCAAAACAATCTTCTGCAGCTGGTGTCTGAAAGAACAAGTTCAGCTCTTGCTGTTTCCCCTGAGTTGACTCTTATTTCTCTGGGTTCAGCAGCAGTAAGTGACATGTAACATGGGCAGCTTCATAATTTCATATGGACTGTAAGTTCAAGTCATACAGATTTGAAGATAAATTGTCCTTTAGGAACTAAGGTAGATATCCACTTCAATAGTGTTCAGTGGAATTCCTGCTGTATCAGAAGTCAGTATTTTTTTCCCTTTTAAATTAATTTTATGATTATGCAAATAATCATAGGTGATACAATAACATTTAAATGCCACTTTGAGGCCTAAGGCCTCAATTGATCAATGCACAACCCTTGCAGGCATCTGCAAAGGTAAAAAAAAAAAAAAACCTCTGACATCACTTTACGCTGAAATTTAGGAGCTAAGAGTTTTTTCAGTGTAATGAGCTTTCCACAATATCTCTTTTAACAGAATATTCTGAGTAATTGGGACTATCCCATGATGTTTATTATGAGACTAGACCAAATATACACATAACTAAACATATTCTCCGTTCATGCATTTAGATTTAGACTGAGGTTGAATATTAGGATGAATTTCTTTACAGACAAGGTGGAACAGGCTGCCCAGGGCACTGGTGGGGTCCCTATTCCTGGAGGTATTTAAGAGATGTGTGGAGGTGGTGTTAAGGGGCATGATTTAGTGATGGGACTTGGAAGGTGAAGTCAATGGCCTTCAAGGCCTAGATGTTTCTATGATTCTATGATTTCACAAGGTTCTGATCCTATATTCATTTACAGCTCTTTGTAGCATATTTAAAAATAAATACAACACATGTATATGTGCATATTCATAACAATTCATTCTAGGTCTATATTTAGGAAATGTCACTGAGAATTAGATGGATTAATCTTATAGACAAGGTGAACCACAAAAAAAATGTGTAGCATTGTCTAAGATTCCAGCTTGCAATACAATGATTGTAAAATACTGAATACAAACGACCGAATGATACATTTTATATGCAGTGTGACAACATCAATCATCTGATATATTCAGAAAACTGTTAAAATAGAATTAGATTTGAAAAGCATGAAGGATGAAATATGACTTGTTTTCACAAGTATTTAGCTCCTATGGGTTACAACTGATTTGTCCTGACAGGGCTGTGACAATTTGTCTAGCCAGGAACATCTCTCCAATCCATGCTGCAAATCTCAGTCTATCCACTTCCACAGCACTTCCAATACTGCTTTTTCTGAACAAACAAAGCACAGACAGAGTTTCATCAGGTAATCAGGGTGAAGTCCTTCCATTTCTAACGCAAGCATAATTTTTCTGTTGTAATCTTTTGCTGTTTCTTTTCTTTTTGCAAAGACCCTATAAGCAAGCAATTTGCATTGACTTCAAAAAGCCCCACATCCATACAGCAGAAATTAGTATTTCTCCTAGTGCCCTTATCCGCTCATTCTGTAAAATATACTTCATTTTTGAAACAAAAGTTGCACCATTAGCATACTAAAATCTGTAGAAAAAACCAATATCTCCATCCATTATATCTGCCAAATCTCTCTTGCAATGTACTCTGCTCTGAAGAAGTATGATTCCAGTGTTTTCATCTGCTACGCTCAAATTTGTCCCCTCTTGAAAATATCCTCTGCTAGGTACTGCATATCTGCAGCTGCTATACAGAACCTTTTCTGCAGTACAGATGACTCCATCTATTGGACTGATAAGAGTTCAAATTATATTAAATCTGCAGATGTCAAATGCATTAGTGGGTGAATAAACCGTGGTCAAACAATTTGTGGAAAAGACTGTAGCCTGTGAAATGAATAGTTAAGTTTAGCTGCCATTTGTGATGGTGGTTGTAATGATATTGCATTTGGTATCAAGGTATACATCAAGTTATATATCAAGATATATATCAAAGTATATATCAAGTTATAATCCGTTCATTTAAACTTAACCTTAAGATGCTATATCTCCCTGTTGCTGTTGTCAGCAATACATACATAGCCTTAAATTATTCCCTGTATAGGATTCCTTCCTTATAGCTTTTTCTTGTTTTTTTCCTTCTGTACACATTGAAACATTTCTAGCAGCTTAAACTTAAACTGCTAACCAGTTTCAGGTTGTCTGCTTTAAAAGCTTCCTGTCACATGTAAACAGCTAAGTACCTTTTTCAGCACAGTTTCAAACCTACTTCTTTCCTTGTTTGGACAACTACCAAATATCAGTCCGTGGAGGAAGACAATCCACTGCTGACAAGGTCCCTGGGGCAAGAAGTGTGGTTTTAAGAAACCACATTATCAACTGGCACAGCACGAAGGTCTCTTCTCAGAGATAGATGCAAGCCTTTGCAGAGCACAGCGCTCAAGTCAGTGAAAGTAGCTGTGTGTGACCTTGGCCCCAGTACCCCAGAGTTCCACCTAAGTAGGATGGACGGAAAGACTTGTGTGTTAATCCTTCTCCTCCTCACTGGTTTTATAGGCTGATCTCTTTTGTACCAACAGGTGACAGCCAAGTAGATACTCCTGAGTAATTTTCCCCAGACACAGACTGTGTACCAGGTAACGTAAGCTGGCAAAATCCAAAAGGGACTTTGTAAAAGGTTTGCTGCTGTTGATTTATACTGCTGTGGAACAGTTGGCTAACATGACGAAATACTCTAGAGGCTGCCTCTGAAAAAGCAATGCTTCTAAATGTTTCTTTGGAAAGATTCTTAAGAAATGAACAGTCAATGGAGCTGTGTACAAATGGTTTAGCTTCCGTAACTTTCTTTTTCCATTTTTTCTTCAAGATAACAGTACAAAATGTTTTTTATCCTCTGCTTCCAAGCACTCTATGAGAACTAGCCTTTTTTTTTTTTTTTTGCCACTGAAGCTCAGGTATCAAATTCGATATCCTTAAATCCACAAGAAATCCCAGATAGCTGAAAAAGTTGGTTTGGGGTGTTATAGGAAAGATACAAGCAGTTGATAAAACTTCCAGTCTAATTTCCTGTTAGATTTTCAATTAAGAGTCTCACAAAAGAAAAAAAAAACAAACATAAACGCGGGCAAGGTTTCAATTTTTTTTTCATCTGATTCCATTTTGTACACTTTTTGCATGCACAAAATTACTAATAAAAATTGATCAGTAGCATCTGTGTTCCATATTTGTTTCACACACAAAAGAGCATATCTCTGCAAAGATTTACGTGGCTTGCCAAAAGAATCACAGAACTAGATGGTGGTAACAATCATGACAGTACTCATACAAGAAGTTAGCTCAGTTATACATATTTCAGATGCCATTCTACTTTCAGCTGGCTCATTCACATCAGTTTTGAAGGGAGAGCTAAGAAATCCATATGCTGGAAGAAAGACTGTTGGTGATGGCACAAGCTCCTGAGTTTTTAATGAACAGCTAACCTAATTTGTCAGCTGGTGAAAATACCACAGTAAATTGCTTTTCTCCAGACAATGAAAACAGCCACTGCCACTGCTCACTCCTCTTTTAGAAATATCATAAAACACAGAATACTTCCAGGCTGATCACTATCTTGTAGGTACACAAACCAGCTGGTCAAAGTAAATCATATTGCTCAAACACTCCTCTGAAAGGTAGGCAGCCAGATTTATAGCTACTTCTATTCAATGTCTTGTATAACACATAATGTTATTACTAGAAAGATGAGATCTTTGCTAGAGGACACATAAACAACACCTTGAGCCCTTTTTAATGAAAAAAGTGTGTGCTGCCTGTAACGTTCACTAAAATCAGAAAGGACTAGGCCACATCTTCAAAACTGGGTACTGCTGCTGGCTTTCTTTTCTTAGAAGGAACATATGTGACCTCCATCAAATTTCTAGGAAATGCACAATGGATGAATAAAACAATCTTTTGCATGAGAAGGCAATGATTTAAAGAGCAACAATTGTTAAGAAAAAAGGCAGAGGTCTGGCTTGTCCTATTTTGCATGAGCTTTCAACACTATTCACTAATGTTGGCAGAAAAAGTTTGGTTCCAGTCAACAGCTCCTGTTGCTAAAAATTCTGTTTCTGAGGCTGGTTCTAAATAGTTTGATTGCTTCTCACACGATCCTCCCACAAAACGGTTCAGAAAACATCTATAGGATGTTCTCCCTCTCCCTGTCTTTCTTCCAACCTGCCCTGTCCTCAGAAAGTGGAAAAGAGCCAAAATATTTGGTTAAAGAGCAAGCCAACTTTGGGGACAGTCCTTCTCCAGTGTCCAGTAATCCCTCTCTTTATAATTGTTGGCAGCATTTTCATTTTGTAAATCCTGACGCTGAAGTCTTTAGTATCAAATTTACCAGTTGTCTTTGGCAGTTCAGCATTGCCCAGTCACACCTGCATGAACTACACTGTCAAAATAGCATGTGGCAGATCCAATAGCCCATCGGCATGGAATAATCAGACTACTGTATCAGTGCTGTCTGAGCACTGGCGTATCTGTAAGTCTGTGCCTCAAAAAGGCAGGAGTCAATGGTAAGTAACAGGAAACAAAGTGTTGTGTCTATGACTTTCACAGATGTAGGCACAGAGGTGGGAGAAAGTGGGGTAAAATTGTCTCTCAGACATTTATTCTGGCTCAAGAAGGTTTTCCAAACAAACTGTATGAAGAGATAGCCCTGAGGAGGTAGAAGTGCCTGACCTTGCAGTTACAAAACAATGACTAATAAGTGTTCATTGTTATGCGCTTTTGCTGTCCACCAAGTGAGATGATTGAAGGGCCATCCAAGGCCAGCTCCTCTCAGCCCCCTACCGGAACAGCCCCTGCGTGCTCCTGTGCTGAGGCCTGTCCCAGGGAGCAGCCATGCCATCCACTTGGCTGTCCCTGCCCACACTGCCGCACGTGCCCAGATCATCTCGGCCGGTGGAACTGCCAGCAGCAAGCTGCAACACCAACTCCAGGAAGGAAGAACAGTCAATCGTGTAGGGTCAGAGATACCTCCACAGCCCAGTGGTGTGGTGTCTGTTTTTGGGAGACCATTGGGGCTGCCTTGAAAATGTGGGTTGAAGGGTTTTTTATCTCTTGCTGCTTCCTAACACCCCTCCTCAAAACAACAACAACAACAACAAACAAACAAACAAAACAGAAAAAACCACCCCACCAAAAAAAACCGAACTGGCCTAGAAATGAAAAGTAAAAACAAGCATTTTTGCAAGACTCCTACTCTTATCTGAACGCAGGCTACTCTGTGACCATCACCAGGCTCATGATTTTACTTGCTGACACTATCCACTCACTTCCCAATGTCAAAGCTGTAAGAAAGTGTGTCCGGGAAGAAGTTTAAATAAAGACTCTAAATCCAAAATAGCATAATTTTCGAGCACTGACTGGTTTCACTTGACCAGAGATACATGAGGGAACAGCACTTTCTAACAGGCATTCAGGAGACATACAAGTAACTAGGACAGCTGTGGCACAGCACACTCAGTAAAAAAGGGAACCCTTCTCAATGCAGGAGTTAATGGTGGGAAATTAGGTAAGGCACACTACCTGAGGGCACTTAGTGCCTGCATGTAGATACAATAACCAGCATAATAAGGCAGAGAATAATCAAACAAACAAACCACAAATCAGAATATAATCATGGGAAATAAACCAAAATGGTGAAACCAAAATGTTCCTCACTTGAAACATTTGACAAAATGCCAGAACATTCACAATGCTGGAGGGGTGGATGGGTTGCTGTAGCTGGTCATTACCCCAGGGAGGTGGAGAACACTGATCCTGAAGCCAAGAGAGCCATGAACCATGACAGTGGGAAGCTCTTCAGGAAGCATTCCCCAGCAAGTGTCCACTGAATGTGTGTCACTGACATAAGCAGGAAGCAGACCTAAACCACTGCTGTTCCTACTGACCACAGTGGAGGACCTCATTCCTTGAGGGGCACCGCAGGCATTGACTTTCCTGGCCTTTTTTAGATAAGCAGTGCTCATAGCAGCAGAGGACAGAAGCAGAATCAACATGTCTGAGCTGCTCTCCTGCACTGTGACCTCCCTGATATTCCCTGGCTGACGTTAATTAATCATTTTAACAAAATGTATTTGAAGTAAAACCCGTAAGGGAGATCCTTTGCTCTCAAAACAGCGTGCAAGCTTTTCATTCAGGTTTCCCTGAGAGCGAAATGCTGTTTTACCAAAAAGGCATCTGTGGGTGCAACCAAAGTATGTCTAGCTCCAGATTGCATTTATTTGTCTTCAGATATTCTTCATATGGTGGCCAGGGACACACTTTCTTTCAAAAGCTATTTATATTTCCAAACCTATGAGCAGAGACAAATAAAACTGAGACATCAACTGAGACATATAAAACTGGGAGGTCTGCTCCCTCTTGTTTCAAAATGCCCTGAGGAATAGCTATCGTATTTTCACCAAATTCCATTTTGATTACTTCTAAATGGTAGAAAACACGAGGGATGATACAAAATAATATCACACATACATAGACACAAAGAATATTTGCCTTAATCACAAGTGATACAGTATCTGAAGCAGCGCTCCTTCTGTTCTTCATTTCCCACAGAAAGCCTTGTGGCTACTGGATCTTTCTTTTCCTGTGTTATATCCCCATAGTAAGAAACAAGCTGATTTACTATCAGCTGCTTATTTAATAAAATCACACTTTCTCATGTTTATAAATTAAATCTCTGCAAAGACTATTATAACACTTGATTGTATGCACACAGCAAATTTAATCTACACAGGTCCTGTGCCTGTCAGTCTGGCAGCTCCAGCATACTGCCTTTTTATTAGTATTCACTGTCTCTGCTGATGAATTCCTCACAACTCTGTGCTTCTGAAATGGATATTGCTTCTGTTTCCCTGATCACATCTTCTTATCAGGCTCCATAGTGTACAGACTGGTCCACGTGTAAGGGACCTGTAGGGGCCAACTTAGGGCAGGCTGCCCAGGGCTGCAACGAGAGATGTGGAAGACATCTGCACCTGAATCTATGCATGCAATTGGAAGTGAATCAGAACATCCATGGCCATGTATCCTGCACCTAGGGCCCATACTCCTAGTTTCAGTCAATTTATGTTCTCCCATATTTCCCCCTTCTTTTCAGCAGGCTCCACAGTATCACTGCTTTGTACCACTTTGCTGCTGTCTTTCACCCAAGATCTTAATTCAGTAATTCAATAGACTAAAATTTGGCAAACCATCTGCCATGTATCAGATGTACTGGTTTAGCAGAACCTGTTAGACTACTTGCACTGCACAAAAATCTTGTCAGTTTTTCCAGCTGTATTGAGCATGCTCCTGGGCATTATGCTTGGAGCACTGAAGACCAAGCACCACATAGCAAAGACTGTGTAGGTTCATGTCCTTAAACTGCCAGGAGAACAAGGAAACTCTACCTTTATCATTAGCTCAAAGCAAAAGTGAAAGCATTTCTCTTCTCATGGATTGAAGAAGCAATAGCCTATGAGATTTCTGCAACTGTGAAGTGATTCATTCTCCTATCTTGGCTCTTGTGGAAAGTATGTGGGACACCAGATCCATAAAATTTACTTTTATTGCTTCAGCTCCCCTATCTCTGTACACTCCCCATGCTTTGTTAGTGATTAAGATGCCACAGCCTCCTACTTGGAAGACAAGTAATTGGCATTTCCTCTCATTTTTCAAAGGGATGAAATAATTACACTCAGCTAATTGTGACAGTCAGCAACTGAATTCTAAGCTGTCAATACTGAAGCAAGATATTATAGTATCACCACAAGTAATACTCTATCACTTCATAGCAGCTCTAGAGATTAACTTACTGCTACTTTTGTTTAGATTTACTGATTTTACCACTACCAGAACTGGCAATCAGGTAGAAGGTGTGGGTTACTTGGTGGGTTGTTTTGCTGGAGTATGGCTCTGCAAACAGGTGTTTTGGTGTTTGGTGCAACTAAGAAGTGGAACCCTCCTAAAATGGATCTCCTGCTAGGGGAACCTTCTGTAACATGAACAGCCAATCTCTTTCACAAAGAATCCTTTGAAAAACTTAGCTCAAGTGGTACATGGCCAGGATGTTCTGACTGCAGAAGAGGGTGAAGTTCAGGCCCAGTGACAATGTGCAGGATGGGACCAAAATGGTTTATGATTAAGGGACTTTAAAGGAAGACACTCGTTGTACCAAAATAATTTTTTGCCTACATCCACTTATGGCTGTACTAAGTATTAGTTATCAAAAGTTGATAATGTCAGAATTATGAAGAGGTTACCTTTAGTTGTTTGCCTGTCTCTCCCTCCCACCAGGTAGTTCAAACTCATCTGCCACCAGCCACAGACTGAAGTAAATGTAGCTTGCAAACTTCAATCCTTCCTTTGTCAATGAAGCTTCCCAAGTCATTCAGAGCTCCTTGTAAGCTTCATAGTGTATGTGTGATTAAGCCTCTGCTATTTAATGAGCATTACTTGTACACACTGAAAGGCTAAAGCAAATTGAAGCAAGTGTCTCCAGACTTTGTTCATCCAGCTTGGGTAAATGTTCTCTCTCTCACTGAAGACAGAAGAGGTAAGGAGCCTGCTGAGCAAGTACACAAAATTCTTGGCTTGGCATATGGCAGAATTTACAATGAAAGGCAAATAACTGCAGCTGGGTCATTGGGTCTTTCATTGTCCTCTGTACTGCATTATGTCCAAAAAAAAAAAAAAAAAAAAAAAAAAAAAAAAAAAAAAAAAAAAAAAAAAAAAAAAAAAAAAAAAAAAAAAAAAAGAAGAAAGAACAAGCTATAAAGTCCATGACAAAGCTGCCATGATTACAAAAATATATATAACCATCAAATAAGACTTCTGTGCCTGACTTGAGTGGTGGGAGCTTCTCCAGCTGTCCCTAAGCACACAGTGCAGCAGTACCGTTAGGTGTACTTAGTGCACTATGCAATCATCTGCTCTCTTTAAATATACTCTTAAAGCACTTATCTCCCCATGAAGCCCAGCACAGAGCTGTTACTTATGTGCTAGGGCTCTTCCCAACTTTAGCTGAGCAGAGGATATCTGAGGTCTGTGATTCCCATCAGCTGTTGTCAGGAGCACAGAACAGGGCTGGTGAAGGTCTGCCACAAAGCAGCTGTTCTCTCCAGCATACTGCCAGCTGCACAAAGCACAGTTTGTTAGGTGTGAGTGCCGGCAATGGTGGGAGTAGAGCTGCCAGATTAGCTCATGTCTTAATTGTTCATGAGAGAGAAATAGAGGGCACCCAGATTACCAGCCTAAGTGCAAACTGGTGTTTCTGCTGTTGGAAACATCTGTTGTAAATTAACTCCGCGACACCAGTAAGAAAACCCTCCATTTGTATCTGTTTTTCTTTCCCTTCCATTCTTATTTTTTATACCAGTTATTTGCTTAGGATGAGATTAAAGCTATTCAGTTGAATTGGAAACAAACTCTGAAGAGTGACAATGATTTCCTTTCTCTAGGACTGGTGAGTGTACTGCAAAACACGCTTTGAAGCACTTCCAGTTATTACAGCACTTTCCGATACCTGCAGAAAGCAAAAGTCTCACTATGTCAGTGATTCTGCCTCTAGACTCTGATCCAAAGTACCTGTTTAAAATAAATGGGAAGTGGGTGAAAAAGGTGTGGGAGTGCAGGAAGACAGCAAAGTAAACTGGCAAAGTTTCTGGGAAGCAAATTTCTTCTCTTAGAAAATCTAATCATCTATGCCCACAGCCTAAGTTCTGAGAACCTTGAACTTCTCTGCCGGTTCTTGCAGGTGGTGTTTACAGGATTGGCTAACATTTCCTTTTAAAAATAGCTTGACTATTCCTCTCGGTATCCAATGACATGAAGTCAACAAGTTAACTCACAATGAAATTATTGCACATGTTTTTTTCCAGACTGTGTGTATGGGAAGCACAAATAACTACAAGGTTTGTCTAGAAATTGGGAACTCTTTTTGAAAACTGTTATCTTCCATAAGGGAAAGCCAGCAGTATTTCTGTGCGAGCAAGGCAGAAAATACCATCTCTGACAAAGGATAGCAGGAAGCCAGGGGAGAACGTGATTGCTGTTGCTTATGGGATCTTATGGCAGCTGCGAGCCCAATTGCTGCTATTATTATAAATGACATTCCACGATAATGGAAATAAAGGTAAAATACTAATCAAAATGAAATGCAATCAAGCTACATATGCTCTGCCCTTACTGGATAACAGTAAAGGGGAGAAATGGAAAACATATAAGTGTTTCAGTGTTTTCGTCTGTACCTCTTGAGAACATGTATGTTACACAGAGATACAAAAAAGATTTCTTTTTAAAAATACTCAGATGGAACAACTCTAGAGAGGCAATAATTAACACTGTTATATCTTCACCAAAGCCTTGGCTAATGCTTTGACTAAGAATTCCTTATCTAGTAACTAGTCAGTCTTTTCCTCAGGGAAGAGGAGACTTAGAAATGCCCTGGGAGGTGTAGCAAGCCTTGCAACTTCATTTCTTTGTATCTGGCAGAGGTGAATTTTAACAATAAGCGCAATCACAAGAGCATTCTTGATTATGCTAAGTATGTTGTGCAATTTGACGCTTAATCTAATCTCAGAGATGCCTACCCAGGGTTCATAAAATCCGAATTTAGAAATACATGTCTTTAAATCACCTCCAGCTCAAGGGGCAATCAGACAGGTAGTGGATGTGTTTCTCTGCTGAGGATCTGTCAGTGTTGCCATAGTAATTCTCAAATGGGTTCTGTTGTCTAATAGCATCTCTTCAGACACCTCCAGAGAGCAACACTTGTCATGAGTTATTTTATGCATAATAAATAAGCTCAATGATCATTTAGCCCTGCGCTTACTCCAAACTTAACTCTAAGCATAAAACTATCTATCTTTATTGACCCCCTTTCTCATTCCTGCATTTCATTTGACCTTGTGCAATCATCCCTTCTTATTAAAAGACCCTATTTCAACAGCAAAGAAAGATTTCTACTAACCCTTTCCCTTACACTTCTCTATTTGACTGAACAGTTAAACCTTACAGCTCATTTTCATTTACCTCACACAGTTACACGACCTTAACTTGCTAAGTTCAGTAAGAACAGACTAATTTCCAGAAGCTTAAATAAAGGTAATGCTGAAATATTGTAGTACAGCAAATAATTTTGCCTAGTAAGTTTTCTCTGAGTCACTGCTTCTTATCAGTCTGTCTCATCATTGCTTCAAAATGGATGTATTCAGTGAGAATATTATTCTATTATTCTAGGTAGACAAACATTGCTCATAAATAAACAGATGAATGAGGATAGAATATGTGTGCAAGTTATGCAGGCAGAAGGTTATTAAAAAACTCTATCGTCAAACCCCAAGAATAAAGCCATTAGTTTCTTCTGATACACTTTCTGAAGACCTGCAAACACAATGTAAGCTGTTTACAGGCAGTTTCAGAAAGCAAAGCTAAGATGAAACATGCTATTTGACTTCTGCTTTATTTCCCTGTCTGGATTGTCAGTACAGTGAGGCAGAACGCAGGCAATATGGGTAGATTTTCACAGACACAAGCCACAGTTGGATCTGTGTACACCAGCCCGCCTACCTCCCTCAGTTTTCAAGTTTTGTTTAGGCAAAATACAGCTAGTTAGAGGTTATCAACTTGTACGTACTAATATTGCCTCCTTTATTATCTGTGCACCCAAAGCTTTGCAAAGGAGAGGTTTTTTTCTTTTTCTTTTCTTTTTCTTTTTTTTCAGCCTTGTACCTTACATCGTGTTTTATCCTCCGGCTTTGAAGATTTCAGCAAAGGATAAGTTTTAATCCATTGTTCTTGTAGACAGCAGTGTTTTGAAGAATTCACTGATTAAAACTTGCTAATAGTCTGTACTATACTATCAAAGCAAGCCAGCTCGATTATTTAATCCCTGCAACTGCAGTAGTGTGATGCTCAACTCGACTCTCTCCCCCTCAGTAAGAATCATGGCAGGATGCCCATCCAAAGCCAATTTTATATTTCATATTAAAGCAGCTCAGAGATAAATTTTAGCTGTGCTGATTTAATGTTTTAGATCTTGTGCACTTCACTGCACATCACTGAGAGGACAAAAAAAAAAGCAGTTATGGAAAAAAACAGAAAAGAGATTGCATCTCCTCCAACTTTATGGAAACAGGCTGTTACGTGACTCAGAAAGCAAAATAAGAACGGCCTGGGAGTTGGGGGGCTGTGGCAGACGGCTGCTCTTCTGGTCAGGCCTCTGCATAATGTATGAAAGAGTGGTAGGTAGTCTGTCTTCATTACATTTGTTACTGATTTTCAAATCCAGAAGTAAGGAAATGGATGACTTTAAATCATTGAGTATCTACTTAGAATAATATCTTCACTGGATACAACCTTTTAAAATAAGATGAGACAGACTGATAGGTAAGCCCTGCTCCTCACCATGCTTCCATGGACTCCAGCTTCTGCACTGGTGAAATCCAAGTCTGTTTTACTAGGCTGCTGGGCTTTCTTCAGCCTCACTGGGTTGTTGGGACAAGGTGCGAATGCTCCCAAAACAACCTGTGAAGTGTCGTAATGCTAAGAGAACTAGCTTGGACTACAGTGGGCATTACCAACTTGGGGTAAATATAATGAAAGTCATGTAGGGGTGAGGCACTAGAACATAAACACTGCAGAAGCAAGCACAAAGCCAACAGAACACGGTGATCCTGGCAGGACTCTCCTTTTTGACTTATGTGGTAGAAAAACTGAAATGAGGATAACCACAGTGACTGTGGAACACTTCTGGGAAGTAAGCGCCAGAAACGCACAGAGACTGTTGAGTCTCAAGGTGGAGGTCAGGAACAAATTAGTCTGGGTTGGTTTTGACTAATAAAGGCTTTTGGTCTTCAGGAAAATGAGGTTCTGGAACAAACCTTGTAGAGTGGCAGTGGGAGCAAACATCCGAAATATTTTGAAGCAGTTGGTGCTGCTTGCTGTCCTACAACAAAAGTGAGAAAGTATGCTTGCAAAGAAAACTAAAATTTGAGATAACGTCTCCTGTTGGTTTTAATCACTGCTCTCTCTGGTCATATTCCTGCAGATAAACTGTTTGTTTTCAGAAAGCTAGAACAAGAGACTTATTTGCATCACAGTCACAGGTCTCAAAGGACAATTTTTAATTGGAGCTAAAACCCGCTTATATTCTGCTGGAGTGAAAGTACTCTAGTCTAGAAACTAGAGCTCCTTAAGAGTTGTAGGATGGTCCCACAGTGCCTCCAAAAGCACTGTCATTCGGAAGTCATGATCCTAAAAAGAGATTTCAAAACCGGCTTACCAGAAGTGTAAAATCATAGTTTTCTATTTCAAGACTTAAGAAACTTCAGAGATGGTGCTTAGCACTTATCTTTTCTATCTATTTGAAACTCTTTGCCCCAAAGAGCCAAAACATGGCTGTATTAAGAGCAAAGTGAAAGGAAGTCTCATGACACTTCTCTTGCTTACAGTGAACAATGGACAAATGTGGTCTTTACAATGGCCTGAATCTAGACTAAGGCTTCTGCTATTCACATAAAAAGGCTGCAAAGTGGCTGGATATAAAGAAAGAGCATGCTTATGAGCTTGGTACACCAAGCAAGTTATCTCCCCTTAGATCTCCTGTTTCCAAAATGGTTTTACAATTCTCGCAGTCTCTGGCATCATAGATCCTCCAAAAGCAGGTAAGTGCTGCTACTGTTTCTGAGTCAGAGACCAGGCAAAGGAGGGCTCCTGAGTTTCTTCAGTGCAACTGAAAGTCACCAGCACCTAGGAGCAGTCCTGGCTCTCCTGCAACCTGGTGTCCAATGACAGGGAGGTCTGCACTCTGAAGCCATTCATTATAGGCTTTCGAAACAGAGATAAAGGTTCCCAAGTGAGAGCAGAAAAAAATAATGTGTTCTTCAGAGAGAGAGAGGTTAATTTGAAACAATCTTGACAAAGCTTACCTGCTTCTCTTGAACTTTAGAGGAAAGACAGATTTTCTGATGGGACTCTGGATCTGAAATAATCACTTTGGGTTTTTGCTTCGGGTTAGATGACTCAAAAAGAGCATTTTCCCTCAGGTCATCCTAGATTTACTGTAGGCAGTGAATTTCCTGAAATTGGTTACTCAGCCTTGACAGTGTACAGTAGAGTTCTTAGCCCCCACTGAGCCTCAGAGTCCAAACACAGGAAAGTATACCTCTAAAGCTGCTGTTAGTGGGTAGCACAGAAATCCTAATGGGTTTCTCTCTTGTGAGTTGACCTAAGAGCAACAGATTCAGTTTTCTTGACGTGATCATGCACTCTACCAAAGTGCAGTTGATGGTGTCGTAGAAAAGATCTGCTCACTGCTGTCTCTTCTCCGATGCTTGAGGCCTTCATACTTTCCTCCTCTTGCCCTTCCCATCCTCCACTGCCTTTCCCTGCAGCCTTCACTCAGGAGTGGAGCAGCCGCTCACACACTGCCCTGCTGCTATGCCCAGTCAGCCCCTTGTGGATTCTGGCCACCCTAAAGTCTTGGACCTTGCATCAGACAGATTAATTAGCTTTAAAAGGACTGCAAATTACCCCTTGCCTTGCCATTGGGTAAGATCAAAGTGCTTCAAATACAACAAAAGGACTATATTTTCATAAACTCAGAGGTATGGGGAATCATTTCAATAGAACTTCTCTCCTCTGTGCTTTTATCTACTCGTACATACCTCCTCATCTATAAGGCAACTCCTTTAGCACTTGTGTTCTGTTTTCAGAAGAGACTTTATTATTGGAGGACACTTTTTGTTTCTATCTAATTTTAGTGTACGATATTGTGGGAAATACATAGGTGATGTAAAAGTGGAGGAGAAGTGTTGTCACTTCAAATTTAAGCTGCCAACATGACTTGTCAACCCCACACAAGACTGCCAAAATCTCATTTTATAAAAGGAACTGAGCTGAAATAATTCTGTGAATCAATAAACAATCTCTTAAACAAATCAAGTCAAAATCTGGGTGAATACTTCATTACCTACATGACTTACTTCATTCCAAACAAAGGAACATTGAAGCCAGTAACAAAGCTGCTGATATTGGTCAAAAGGGTTTAAGGAAAATAAGGTATTTCTTTTTATTACAGAGCTTTTGTGATATCTCTCCCTCAGGAGGCTATCTTGATTCCTTTAATAAAGATGCCTTTGAGGAAGCAGATGCTTGTCACAGTGGTATCTAGTGGATTAAGCCTTTTCTCCCTGAAAGTTGGGGGCTTTATAACTGAAGAGCCTTGAATTATAGGCATTGTAAAATTAAAAGGCAATTCTGCTCTGAAGCTCAGATGCGTGCTTATCTTGTAACCCTGAACAGCATATGATAAAGAACAATTGTTTTAAGTTTTTCAGACATGGTATTTATTTGGGAATCAAATTCCTAGCCTCAATTTGGGCTAGCACAATTGTGTTTGCTCTCATACTTTTGGAGGAAGATCTATCAATGTACTATCAATGATGCTAAAAGCCAAAGTTTTCTGCTAAACCTCAAGACAGCTGTGACTGGATGAACTGGCAGTCTTCACACTTCATGCTTTTGTAACATGACTCAATGCCAACGTTCAGCCTAGGCCAGTTCCCAAACCTAGCAAGGACCATCCTTGCTGCCTGTGGCAGGAAAATAATCACCCTTGCAGTGAGCATAAGGGCAGGTGCTAACTGACTTGACAGAAAGCAACATTAAATATCAAGCCATGTTGTCGGAAGCATCTCAGAAGTGCAGAAGCATCAGAAGTGCTACAAACTAAGCAAAGGGAATAAAGATTAAAGGCCTTCAAAAAGGCTATTATATTTTTTAATTAAAATTTTATGATAGCAGCACAGACTTATAGAATTAGTAAATCATAGAATAGTGTGGGTTGGAAGGGACCCTAGAGATCACCCAGATCCACTTGGGCAGGGGAATCTCCTATTAGACCAGGCTGCCCAGGGCCCCATCCAACCTGGCCTTGAACACTTCCAGGGACTGGGCATCCACAGCTTCTCTGGGCAGCCTCATCCAGTGCCTTACCACTCTTGAGTAAAGAATTTCCCTTTAACATCTAATCTAAATCTCTCCTCTTTTAGTCTAAAACCATTCTCCCTTGTTCTATCAATTACTGCAGGCCCTAGTAAAAAGTCTCTTACAATCTTTCTTATAAGCTTCCTTTAATACTGAAAGGCTGAAATAAGGTCTCTCCAGACTTCCTGAGATGAGGCTCAAACTGGAAACAAAGCGGCAGTAACTCTTTTTTTCCATCTTGCGCTTCATGAATGGAACATAAATGTATATAAAGTGCTATTTTATGCATGTGGTAAGACCTGATCCTGTTGCTCCTGAACTCACAGCAGCTCAAAAAGCACTTTTTCCTTGAGGAAGAATTTTTCTTGAGTGCTTTTACTTCCTCAGGTATCCCGCCAGAAAACACGGAAGGATGTACTGAGCTTTGAGACCCCCCCACTTTAATCTTGTCCAGCCTCACAAACGCAAGTAGATAAAATGGTACAAGGAATGGAAAGCAGGAAACAGCACAGTTCTGCATAAAGTGGTGCTGATAAGTTTGGCTTTGTTGAATATCGATGTATTAAGAACATGTTTATCTTACAGCTGTCTAGCTAAACATTCCTGAAGTTTCAGTTGAATAACAGTCTTTGTTTTCTGTCCCAAATTCTCATGTTCATAAAGGTGACGTAATCTTCCAGGCAAGTTTACATTTCAAAGCAATGTTTATCTATCTGGAGCGTTTCAGTTAGGTAGTTCTATGATGAAAGAATGGTGTAAGTAGCATTTATTTATTTATTTCATCTGAAATATTGGTTCAGATTAGAATTACAGATCTTCTCCAGAGATTTGAAGAACTAAAGTGGCTTAAAGCATCCATGAACGTAACAGGCTTTGTACTGCATTACTGCATGCTGAGTGCTAGCTCAGGTGCTACAGCTGCACAGGCAAACGTACAGGAATTTTGATTCTGAGAGCCTTTGCCAAGCCTTTGCCAAGCAGTCTCAAACTTTCTGATCCCAAACTGTGAGCTCTCCTGGCCTGTTGTTTGTCCAGAGCAAATGAATAAACTGAACAACAGACAGAATAACTGTACAATACATCAGTACAAGAGAGTATTTCAATACTTTGCCTTTAACCAGAAATTTTATTTTTCCTGCTCCAAGAGAACCTGATATTACTACATTAAACCTTCGCTGTTTATTTTTGTGACAGTATTATGTCACGTCCCCAGAGATTATGATTTCTTTTAAGGACAAGTTAGTTTGAAATAAATAGATTTTCAAGGAAGGAAGAGAAATACAGCTAATGAAAGAACAGTTATTCCATTTGGAATCTAAAATTCCATTTTGAGTCTAAGTTTCTATGTTTCATGACATTAAAAATATTTTTTGTAAGAGCGTTCATTGATTTGCTAACAAGTGAGTGATCTCTTCTGACTGCTGCTGACCCAGCACTATGAATTCAGCATACTTACTGAGCTCACCAGCTCACCAGTATGCCTGCAACAGGAAACTAAAGAGTCACAATTTGTTGCTAGTTGGAAGGCAGCAAAACATATAGAAATATATGTCTGGTCTTGAGGAAGGGGGATATGTGGAACGGAGGGAGCATACAGGCTTGAAAGATGCTGTGAGAAAAGGCTCATTAGGCTCACACAAGAATAGACTTCAGGACTTCCCAACGAACACTGGTCACAAGGCATGGCTTTGGCAGAGACAAAGATTCATCATTTCCCCCTTACCTCTGCGGAAGTGATGCCTCTGTATCTCTATTGACAGCAGTAATGGCAGGATCATGAAGCCAACTGGGGAAACAAAGCTGCACGCATATTGCAAGTGTCCTTTGCACAACCCTATTGGGTTGGACAGGCACATTTTATTTTCTAGGCGACTGGATCTCATGGTGGAAAGCCACCAAGTCAGTGGGAAGCAGGACTGCGGGTTTCAGCTCATAAAAACCCCCAGTTTACTGCAGATGCCTTTGGGTGGCTCTGTGGGAGTATTCCTGGAACTGATACTCCCATGCAGTCTGACCATCTTACATACTTTGCCCACATGAAGTAAACAACCAAGCTTGCCTTCACAACAGTGAAAACAAAGAAAAAAAGGGAGAAAATCTTCAAGCAGTGACAGCACAAGAGAAAAAGTCATGACTAATGCTTCAGAAAATGGTCACCTCAGCAGAATATTCTCCTCCTCTTATTATTACTTCAAATGTTTCAAACAATAACAAACATCATCCCAAAATTATAAGAATCCTTCACTACATTTTCAGCAAATACAGCCATGTTGAACAAAGGAACTGAGGACAGAAGCTATACTCAGCAAGCTTAATGCCAAGTCCAGACAACAATAATAACATGTACAGTCTACATTTCAGACCTTTGAAAGAACCAGTGCACGAAATTGCAGGCGGTTTAATTAATTTGTCATGCTGGTGTTTGTAAAAACTGATTAGGTAACAGCATCTGATATGGTATCACATACGAGAGGATTCATCAGACTGAATAATTACACGGATTAGAAGCAGACCTCTGAATTGCTTACGGAACTGGCTCAAAGAGAAATGCAATCAGCAATGTCGGATGGGGATGCTCTGGTCTCAAATGAATTTACTGGCAGGGCTCCTTAAGATCAAGCTGATATTCTGTAGTGTTTTCATTAATTTTTATTCACCACATCACAAAGAGTATGAATATGCATTTACAACTGTAAAGGATGCAAATGTAACAAGCACCATCAGTACAGATGACTTTGAAACTTGTGTAATAAAAAGGGGATGAAAACAAAGTATGAAATGCCAAACCAAATACTGGGGACTAATAAAAAGAATTTCTGCCACAAGCCAGGAGTTCATCAGTTAGAGTGGGCGTATTAATGAGTTGCCAAATGACTGACTGGCAATGGGATGCAGCCATGGAAAAAAAAGCAAACATAATTGGAGGATGGATCTGGTGAGACATTTCTGGTAGAAACTGAGAAATATTTTTGCCATTGTAAGGCTTTGCTAAGACTGCAGCAGGAGGAACACTGCACCGAATCAAGGACACTGCCAGAGCATCCCCAGTGCAGTGGATGGTTACTGAGCTGATCCAGGGGTGCAGAGAAACCTGATCAAGTGAGAGGAAACTCGAAGAGCTTGTTTTCCATAGCAAAGAGAAGGCTGAGAGGCTGCTCTGTTTCAATACAACCGTGGAAAAAACATGGAATAAGGGCCGTTTAATTTAGAAGATGGTGCTGGCATTAGAACAAATTGGTATAAACAGGACTTGAACAGATTTTGGCTGAGGTTTAGAAGAAGACTCTCTCACCAATGAAACAGAAAACTGCTCTTCCTCCATAGGTAACAAGGGCAAAAGGATTATGTGGCATAATCTCTCTCAGCAAAATATAATTTGATCACCTGAAGGTAGAGAAACATGAACTGGAAACCCAGCTGGGCACCACAAACTTATTTTTCACTTATTTTCACTGGTACAAGTATCCTACGGATCTCTTGCCCCTTTTATCCTTTGTCTGTACAACACATAAAATTAGGATCAGAAAACACCCTCAGAAGGCAGCTTTCAACCAAGGGGACCTTCCTCCATTTGCAGAGGATAGTCCCAGGGACATCCTCAGCAGTGGGCTCTGGCTCAGGCGCTCCAGTACCAGACACATTTCTTCTCATTCTCCAGCCGTTTTCTAACACAAAAAGCAAGGCCAGCCTCTCAGGCAGCACGTTTCAGTGCTGCTGAGAGTCAGACACATGTGTGCAACAGCTTTGTTATACTGGGGAGTTGTTTTTTTTGTTTTCACACCATGGTGTGGCTGTAGCTTCCTCTTTCTTTTCTTCATCACGTTACGTGATGGGCAAATCTACAATCTTTCAAAAGAAGCTTGTAAGGAAGAGATGAGTGACACCTGCATTGCCCCTCTTTCCTGTGCCCTCACCTCTCTCAGTACCTGGCTCTCCCTTTTCTATGCACTATGCTAATGTTGCAGGACGATACTAGCAGCATTCACTGCTGTACACTTAGAGGTATTACTTTCTATTTTCTTTAATCATGCTGACTTCAGTTTTTATTAGCCTTGCCCAAAGCTATCTCCTTTAGCATCAGTAAAGCCAATATTTTATCAGCATCCCTGTTTTTGCTTGAGTGCGTGTACAAACAAAACATATGAATATATATTAAAAGATATAAAGGAGATTACTACATGTGTACTGCAAGCCAAGACAATGAGAAATTTGATTAAGGACTTCATGCTGTATTTTTTAGAAGTGAAATATTAAATGAGGTTTCTGCATTCACTGTGTTGCTCAGGCTTAAAAGTGTGCAGGCTCAGAAGCATATTTTAGCAGGAGAGTGTTACAGGATCTGTGATCTTCCCATTTAAATCTTAGAAAGACTTTAATGGGAGAAATGGGGGAAGGCATAAAATACCTACTGTTACACTGTGCCTATTATCTGAGCCTGCAAAAGGCTGGATATTTTATTCAGTTTGTGTCATGCCTGCCTTTCTTTAGACTTAACTGTCGGGAATCTGTCTGGCATCCTCAGTAGAAGGATTATTGTCAAGATGTTTAGATATAAAAGACTGACAATTGAACAGCAAAAACAGTGCAAGTTTAGAGAGCTGGCTGATAGAAGCTTTGAGACAACACACTGTAGTCTATGGTCTTCTCTGTCAATTGCATTATCCTTACACAGAAATGGCTTGGTGTCAGCTCAGAAAGCATGCAAGGGGAAGAGAGGCATGTATCAGGAGGCTGAGGTCTCCTTTGAAATGCACTGTGTTGTGCTGCTAGGCAAGGAACTTAAAAGGCCCCAGTTAGTTTGATATCTCAGTCCATTTGAAAGAAGTACTTCCTTTTCCTACAAGGTTCCTTTCTTTTGTTTTCTGTTTTTGGGTTTGTTTTTTTTTTGTGTGTGTGTGTGGGGGGGTTGTTTGTTTCTTTCTTTCTTTCATGACTTGGTTTTGCTTGACTTTCTTTTGTTTACTCTATACTTTTTGGTCTTCAGTGGCTAAAGAGCCCGGCCATCTGATAACACAGTCCTTTTCAACACTTCTGGATGCAACATATATGCTGGGACAAACTTAGCCAGAATGCCCGATTATAGAAGTGGCTGTGTTTGTCTTCTAAAGCAGCTGCACAGGCTTCAGTGGTGAATCCCAAGCATCCTCTGCGATTCCAGAATTCTCTTCAAACAAAGTTCTGCACTAAGAACACAGCAGTATGAAATTTCAAGGGCAAACGTTCACTGCCTTCTATTTTCTACAGATGTTTGCACCTATATAAAATGAAAAAAGGAAGCTTACCTCATGAGGTATAAGATGGAGGAGAACTGAAATGGAAAATGAAATAAATCATTCTGTTTTGACTTGTGAGTAATAACTGCTGAAGCCAACCTTTCCACACAAAATGCTCCATGGGTTTATGTGGCCAGGATGTTTTGCCACCAAAATCTAGGTGGAGTCAATTGAAATCTGTCCTGTGGGTTTTGTGGTAAGTTAATATGTTTTCTAAATTTAATTTACTCCTGGGCAGAAGTCTTGAATTCCTGAAGATAGCAACTCCTATATTTTTTTCCTTTTCCTTTTTTTTTCTTTTTTTTTGTAAATAGACCTACATGGAAAGGTTTCTTACAGCTTTCACTTCTTCCTACCACAGGCTAGTCAATGAACCTAAATTTATTCACTTTGTCATTTTGTGAGTGGTGTTCATCTATCTGTATGTCTGAAAGAGTGAACGACTGCTAAAGTGAGGATAGAAATCCTGTAAATGTGTGTAGGAAGGAGAAGCAACCTTGGACATCTTTTAATGTAAATAAAAACTAAGTGTTATATTCTTTGTGACAGTCCTTTGAAGAAAAATGATGATTGGTGAACAGTTAATTGGGTATAATGAACTTTATTCCACTGCACGTGCTGCTGAAATAACTCATCAGCACACAAACAGTTCAAAGAATTGTACCAAAAAGTGACAACAGGAAAAGCAGAACTATGATTTGTCTGGCAGTGCACTTCCTGATGACTAAGCATTCACAGCACACGAGCGGAAAAATCTGATAATACACTTGAAGACCAGAGGACATAGTCCAAAAAAAATCTCCTGTAACAAGGAAAAGGTCAGTGAGACTAAGATTTCATTCAGCTTATGAAAGCATCTTCAGTTTTTCATAAGCACGAGGACAGGCATGACTTCAAAAGCCAGACTTGAAACTCTGATACAGGAAATTTGGCTAAGAATGAATGAAAACTCACTATTCTATTCCCTAGAGATGTAAAGCCTAAATAGCTTTAAAAGATATCTGATGCAGAGAAGAGAGTATTCACTTCTTCTAAGTGAAGGTGATACAAAGATGTAAGTAGTCACATGGGCTCTGCAGAAAGAAATTTCTTCTCTCTGGTTAGACAAGTTCAGTGTTATATTTTATCTATGCTCAGGCACTGTAACATGCTAACAGCCACGGGTGAAAAAGACAAAAAGATGACATTAATTTTAAAAATTTCATATATAAGCAAAAAAAAAAAAATCATAGACAATTATCTTGTAGATATTAACAAAAGTTTAAAAGTCCTTATCTGGGAGTCAAACCAAACAGTGAAGATTAAACCACTGCTCTGAAGCTTTGTTTAACTAAGGCTGAAAATTATTTGAAGAGTTTGAGCCACTGCTGAACTTCAAGTCGATCTGAAATGGAAAACAGGCTTGTTTGCCTCCTTCCCTGGCAAACACTCATACTTCTAGAGACCTTTCTGTTAGAGGTTAACCTCTCAAACCTCTCTCAGTTTTTTGCCAAAGAGCAGTGAGGATAGGAGCAATGCTCTAGAAAGCTAATAAGTCTTTTGAGGATGATGAAAAGAGAATAATGCACACATACCATTTAACTCTAAGATACTGGATGCCAGACCTCAGCCTTATTCATAAATACTGCAGTGTTTTCCTTTAACCTACTTGTGCACTTAAGGACCACACCTGCAATGATAGGGAGTGCCTCCTCTATGTTATGATAACTGAATATACTATTCCCAGTCTTTTTTGATGATGGAAAGAGGAGAGAATAAACTATGGGCTGACTTGCACTGACTGAAATATAGTTTCGTGAAGTAATGATTGTATAAGCAGAAATGTAGGTGAATCATTTCACATGCATCAAAAGTCCTTCTCAATTGCTCTATTTAAAGTTATATGCAGTTCAGAGTCTATCATGTCTTTTTCAGCATGCATTATCTCCCTCACCTTGAAACAGGAACAAAAAGCACTCAGATTAAAAAAAAACCTAGGACACTATAGCTTTCAAAGGTAACTCCATGTGCTTTTTCAAACACGCTTATCTGTCACTTATCTGCTATCCTATTCTACAGTGAATTGTAACAGATAACCTGGCACATTCTTAATGCAGCAATGAACAATTGAGCTCATTTTATTTCCTCACTACTGCATGGTAATATAAGGCACAAATTGTTGCTATGCTTAAAGTGTAACACTGCAGTGAAGTAGATATATAGTCCTTCAATGCAAAGTAGCTCTTAAGCATTAACTGAATTACAGGGCATTCTGTGTCCAAAGAAAAAGAGTAGGTATTTGCCAATGATACTACCATTATAATTCACCCATCACTGTTCTCCTGTGCAGCTCTGGCAAGAGCAAAACTGGAGGCAGAGAAGGGGGAAATTAGTTTATTTTATTTATTTATAAGCTCAGCTATGCATGCAGGAAATGGCTTTGCCAAGTTTTCTTTCACTTTCTCTTTCAGATCTATTAACAGCTTCCTACCAGTATTCTCTAAAAACAACCCAAACCTGAGGCAAAGGAAAGAAAAAACATAGCAGGCCTCCAGGCCTATTTCTTTAGAAGCATTGAAGGAATAGGAAAATAGATCTACAACTGCTATGAAAATATCTGTCAGTCAGCTTAAAAAATTAAAGTTGGTATTGTTTTAACTCTCTGAAGTGATTTTTTTTCTCTCCTTGAAACTGTACTACTGTCAACTTTGAGAAACTGAACTGTTGGTAAAAATCAGAAAACTCAAGAAGGAAATATCGAATATAACAAAATTTGATTACAGTGAATGCCTGAACAATTTTTATATTGCTGACATTGTTGCATACAACTTATCTCTAGATCAATTTAATCAAACTACTTCACCATATTACTTCCTCAAAAGGCTGAATTCTAGTGCTAGAGTAACTTTATTCCACACTGCTATGCAAAGACTTATCACTTCTGTATTTGTATTTAAGTGAATCATCTTTTTTTTTTTTTTTTTGTCCTAAGCCAAGTTCTCTCTTTCAGTCTGCACATCAAATGGAAAAGAAAGCACGTGCTCTGATGCTGCTAAAGAGCCAACTTCATCAACTGGACATGGATCTGGAAAGGCACTTCCCTTCCGCTTCAAATGCCTTCTTACATTGGTTCACAGCCACTTAATTGCTTTCAAAGGTATCTAGTAGTGTTTAGGAAATCTGATTTAGTGTGTTTTAAGCTGACTCTTTTCATGTGCTTCTCAGTAATGTGCTCAGCTGGGATTTCCTAGGAAGAAATTAATTAATCTTTTTTTTTTTTTTCCTGGTTATAGCTTAGATGCTCATCAAAGTCAGTTCATTAATAAATCACTTGTCAGTATCATTACCTTCTGCCAGTGGTTCATTAGGTGATTTGCCTTACCAGAAGAAGACAAACCAAAGGATACAATTTCTTGACATTAATTCCTTCCAGTGAAACAGGCAAAATACAGAGGCTGAAGGGAAGCGGCTTTGAGAAGTGGCAGCCATCCAAGTGGCTACCAGTGCTTTGAGATTTCTTTAAAACTGCTGCCTTGGTAAAAGGCAATGCCCGAGCAATCCCTCCAAAGCCATTGTACGCACTCTATTAGGTACTGTGTATCAGATGTCTGCCTCGTGGATATAAATTTTCCTCCTGAAAGGAATAAATCTTCCACAAGTAAAGGCAAGAGGAGATACGGTTTCTAAATGAATGATTCATTGTTGGAGGGCGCCGCTGTGATTTGCTAGAGTTGCTATGATACCTCAGCAGCAATGCCAACTTGTAAGTCCTCAACGCCTTCTGGAAGCTCAACAAGCCGAAAAGGCACTGCTGAGGGCAATTATTTCTTTATTTTTAAACAGGACAAGTCTATTTACAGTGAAACTCCCTTCCATCTCTTACCTTTCTCCATCAGATAGCCTGAAATTGTAGCCTTGCTTTCCCCCATGGGCTCTGAAGGACTGAAGGGTATAAACAGGAAGGCAGCATATGCTGAGAAAGATGGCAGGATGCCCCAAAACAGTAATTGAAAAAACTCTCCTCGTTGTGCCTGCCAAAACTTGGGGTTAGGCCTTTTTTCTGATAAAAAAGAAAAATATTGTCAACAACTTTCCACTGCAGTAAAAGCACATGTGGCTTTGCTGATTCATGTTTACCCAGAAAAAGAATGAGGGCGTATGGTGCACATTCTTTGTGAAAAAGCACAGCAAAGTTCTAAGTGAATAAAACTGGAATTTCCTTTGGGAATTCTCACCTTTAATATTGTAGCTATAGTAAAACCTGTCTTCTAGCAGCATAAAAATTGCATCTTGCACAAACTGTCACCTAAATAGGGCTGGCACTAACTAAACACTGGAGCACCTTAATAACAAAAATGGGTAGTAGAGATGGGAATGGAGAGAAAGAATTTGACTGCCAGCATACAAATTTGTGACACACTGAACTGCAAGGAGAAACTGAACTTAAATGCTAACGTTGACGAAAGAAACTTGGCTTCTATTCTAAGTCTGTGACTGTCCTAAGAAGAGGAAGACAAATGTCACGACCCTGACATCCTATGAAAAATGTCAGATTTCAGACTTTCAGAGAAAGGGAAATATTAAAATTAATTTAGTAAATAAGTAATGCCAGAGAATCGTTTCATAAGAACAAAAAGGTAACAGCCTCTAGCTAAAGATTACCTATGTACACATTTCCTCTGTTGCAAAACCAATTAGATTTTCTACAAAGAGCTGTAGTGCATGCTGCCACCTTCTTTCTTTTGAAGTTCTCATTGGTACTTTTAAATCCAGAAGGCAGATAGTACTATGAAAGTGGGAAGTCAGAGGGGACTGCTATTTAATGTCTTTTGCTCCTGCCAAGTCACAAAGTGCAAATAAAGAAAGTGGGATGGAAACCAAAGAAGGAAAATCTCTTGTAGAGAATAGTTTAGATAACAGGGGAACGGATACCCAGCCTCTGCTACTGAAAGAAAAAGAAGTGATTTTTAGACAGTCTTAGGGTTGGTTTTTGTTTGTTTGCTTGTTTTTTATTTTAGTTGAAAGAGTTGATGTTGTCTTTAAAAAAAAAAAAAAAAAGAAAGAAAAGACAGATTCCTTTCTGAATTGGTGACTTATCTGGCATGGGAATCACCTTTGTGTGGTTCTTCAAAAAGCTAAGTAGCTTCTAGTTTGAATCTATGTTCAGTTAAGTAGTGTGCTTTTGAATATGTTGTGCTTCTTGACAGTCACATTTCACTTTTAGTACCTCCAGAGAATTGACCAAGACTGATGAGATACCACCAAGCATGGTTTTGTAAAGGTAGAGCTTCATTTTAGTAACTTTTTTGCTTAAATAATTTCTTTTAAAGTTTCCAATAAGTGTTTGTATCACAACTATAAAAAACCTGCCTAAGGTAGAGTAGTAGGCCCAGAAGTATATTCATTAATTTATTCATAAAAATGACTCACTGAGAACTAATTCACAGTGCCTGACTCTCTTCTAGCTGTCCTGCATCTATATGGATTGCAATTAAGAGATTTTCCATGTGCTGACCAGTACTGGCTTCTTATGCAGAAATTTCTATAAAGTTTATACTAGTATTACTAAAATCCATGCAGTATTCTTGACTTTAATTCCATTGGCCATTCCTGAGCCCTAACGTTACTGTATTTCATTCAGTTAGAGACTTTCCTCCCTTTATTGCTGCTTCCTATCAATGAATGATTGTTCAGAAATATCTCATTAAAATGATACAAAATGATCCAACTAAAAGGTAGAGCTGGCATTACCTGGGACAAATGGGCTTCAAAAGATATAGTCTGAATCTAAATATATTGAAACTGTTGATGAGTTGGTTTTTCATTTCAGAGTTTGCTTCTAAAGCTGAACAAGCAGATGTTTCACCCTCAAACTACTGCGTATGTATGTTTTTCAGTTCTGTTCTTCTCAGTCTTTCCTCTTGGTATTCTGAAATCCGATTCCTTTGGTGCTTGGCAGTAGCAACCCAGGAAAACAGGGATGTTAAAAAAGCAAATAATACTTACAAGGACTTAAAGGGAGTACCAGCAATGTCAGGAGGAAAGTATGCTTTCTGAATTAATGCAATAATTCCCTGCATCATCTTTGGCCTTTGACTATGCCCAGCGCCCATGGACAGAGACATCTGAAAGAATCAGAAAGGATACACAGAAAAATGGCATGAATTGATGAGAGTCTTCCCAGATGGTCTTTGCCATTTGCTGTCCTTATGAGATTAAAAAAAAGAAAAAGAAAAAAAAAGAAAGAAAAAAAAAGAAGAAGAAGAAATGCTGTACACAATAACAGAGATGGAGCTAGATACACCATGGTGGCAATTCTCAGATTTGGGTTGCCATCACAGGGACTGCATTGCATAAAAGGAGGTTATAACATTAAAGAGGGGTCGTCCCTCGGAAGTCACTCCTTGGTGTGTTTGTGAAAGGGTACAGGAAGACAGCAGCTCTCAAGCAAGGCTACACTGTTGCTACACCTTTTCCAATACAGCTGGGGGAAAACTGCATGAATAATTTGACTAGGTGATCTGATAGACCAAAGTGGGAGAAAAAGTGCTGCTTCCTTCCTTTGCTGCCAGTATTCAGAAAGTGTTCCTTGCATTTTTCTCCTTTGCTGGTAATTCTTACTGCTTTCCTCTGACACCAGATTAATTATGAGTTTGGCACAATGTCTGCAGAACAGAGTGCAGTGACACTGCAAAGTAAAAAATAAAAGGAGAAAAAATTGATCTGCCTGCACCAGCAGCTGAAATACAAATTACAATGGAAAAAAACAACAGCACCTTCAATGTAAGCTGCTCAGACTGTAGAGTTTATATCTGAAGGAAGCTCAGTCTACAAATAGCTACTGCTGGAATTTATTACATTATACCTAGCTTAACGAGAACATTCTCTGACAATAGCAGAGATAAGAATCAATTTTTTACTTGGGATGACAAAGGAGAGACAATAAATGACAACAACCATGATACAGCTGTCCTAACGGAAGGAGCTGTTGCAGCAGCAGCCATCCCTGAGCTGCGGCTGACACAAGCTAAAAGCTTTAACGTGATGTGTCCCTGGGTTCCTCATCCAAACAACAAGAATTGCAACTACATTCATATAAACTGAACTAGGAATCATATGCAAAAGAAGAGCTCTGCCTCCAAGGGCTGTCCTCCACCTGGAAGTGACACCTGCTTCTCTTAAATCTAATTTAAATACTATTTTAAAATGTAAAGGACTTTGTAATTCTTTCACTGCTGAGAGAAACAAAGTTCCAAATACAGGCCCAAAGTTAATATAGTCATAGAACACAGAGTAGGGCATGACAGCCCATTCAGTGGGCAGTGAGATGAAGCAGATACTGTGTTAAAAAGAAAGATGAGTAAGGGATAGCACCTTTCCAAAGTGAGCTGTTTAACTGAGAGAAATATGGCCTGGAAATTTTAAGGTGATCTGAAGAAACTGGGTCTTTGGTCTTGCCCAGATAGAGACTTACATGACCTTGATTATAATAGTGTCTTTGCAACACACATTGGGAATTTAAGTATAAAGAAATAATATAGAAGAAAAAGAAATACTACAGAAAAACAACAACAACAACAACAAAAAACAAAACAAAAAAACGAACAACAGCAACAACAAAAAAAACCAACACCCGAGGCTGACTTTCACTGTATGGATTTGGATACCCCATTTTTATACACAAAAAAAACGTGATTTTCAGAGAGGATAGGATAGGAAGCTTGCACACTGTCAGGAGGAATAAAGCACCTTAATTTGGAAGGACAACTGAGTGTAATTTACAAAAGTAAGGCCTGCACAAGCATCTACATAATATAACGTTAACAAAATTGAAGTAAATAAAATTTAGATCTGAATTCTATTTTTTTTTTAACAGAATAAAAGTAAACTGATGCTTAGCAGTATCACTAAAGCCAGAGCTCTTACACAAATATTATGATTTGGTGTACTTTTGAGAAGAGTTGTATGCTCCAAGTATACATTTACATTTATGGGGTGTAATCTGTCTTACATTCAGTTAAGGTATTTAAAAGACAACATGCATATGGAATGCTGGTTTGCTTAAAAACACCAGCAACTAAAACTATGACAAGCTCAGGTCATTCGGCATTTGCAGGGTTAAAATTTTTTATTAAAATGACATTGACATGCTATTCCATCTGTAAACCTTCAGCTGTTTTCAGATGCTTGCTTCTGAGGTGACCAACCAAATAATTTCTATGACATTCATATAGGAATTAACAAACTGACATCAAGCAAATCGCACTAATTGATCTCCTTTTTTTTAATGTACACTCGAGCTGACATTCCAAGCAGTGTTTTTCTCCAGTGCAATTAGGAGAGAGAGGATTTTTTTCCAAAACCTCTCCAGACAATTAGGCACCCAGCTGCTCCAGAGTCTCAGCAGTCAGAAGTGGCCTAAATCCCCCAGCTGATGCAGGGCTGGGTATTCATTACCTTCCCAAGCTCTACATTATCACCCCTCAATTAAATTGGGAAATTTCAGATTGAAATAAATGTAGTATGTCATGTTGAATACATTTTTTGGCAAATTGCAATACCATGTATGAACAACCATTGCTCTTCACTTCAAAATGCAGATCAAGAAGATCAGTGTTCATTGAGAAGCTACAGGGAGGTTCCCACCACTGCTGTGATCTCTCTGGCTGCACCATGGGACAGCAGGCCTTGCTCAGACGGCCATGTTGCTCCCACTAGCACTTCTCCCTTGACAACCCAAGCCCCATTTAATCAACAAAAACACTTCTTTTCCATAAATTGGTACCAGGCCATGTTCTCTACTGTTAAGTAAACTTGTTTCTTTTCTTTTGCTTCTGTAGTTACTCACACCTGAAAACGTGATCACAATAAACCTAAGTTCAGGCGGAAAATAAAGAGAGGCTCACTCAGCACTCCCATTCTGTCAGGGCACACAGCAACAACAGCACCAAGTGAGAGTGGGACTCCAGCCCTGAGTACCTCTCTGTGTGGTGTAAGAGAAGGTCAAGCAACAAATGCAGCCAATATAGAGGAGAGAAGGAAGAGGTCTGAGAGGAAAAACCACCATGTGTACATCGTACTTGGTTTTGGTCCAAATGGAGCCATGTGTATGGATGTAAAACAACAAGACTGGAAAAACATGTTGTAGAATTATGCTGAGAAGAATTTGCAAGAGATCAATCCTAATTCACTCCTTAAGCACAATAACTCCAAGAGGACCAAATTTGGCTTGAGATACTTATAGAAATACATTCATATCTGAATGAAGAAATGTAAAATACACTCAAAGGTGTCCTAACAGGCACTCTTAACTCTAAATTTGCTAATCAGTTTCTAAATTGATTAGATATACAGTCAACCTATGAATATGGTTGCATGCTCCTACAGTGTTTTATTAAAACTTTTCCTTTATCTTTTTAAAGTATTTTCATTTGACATGGAAGAATATTTCAGGACCTCCAGGGGGAATGTCTGACTTGTTCTTATGCAGCTTTAATAATTTAAATGCCAACGTAAAAATCCAGGAACGGAAACAGCATGTTCCAGGAATGCTGTGGTAAATTAGTAATTGTGATCTGCTTGAAATTGCTGATTATCCCAATGAGTTCTACCCAGACTAGTGAAGTGAGAGGCTTTCATGGAGGAAAAGAAACTTAATGAAATTCAAATGAACAGTGGCCTGCAATTTTCAAAAGGATTTTCCATCTCTTTAGCAATTGTATGAGAGCTGCTCTGAAAGTAATGCCTTCGATTATATCAAGTTGGCCCATGACATCAGAGGCAGATGCTGGTGGTATGGCAATAGAGCTTGAACCTTCCCACCTATATCCTGTTACATTTTGTTGCCACGTGACAGATGACAGCAGAGGGGCAGTCTGACAAAACGAAATCTGACATGGAAGTGCGTACGAAGCAAATGTGTCACTGAATTCCTCCATGTGGAAATAATGGCATCCGTTGACATTCATCAACACTTGCTGAATGTCTATGGAGACCAAAGAGCGATGTGAGCACAGTGAGGCGGTGGGTGGTAGGTTTCAGCAATGTGAAAGACAGGCCATGTTCCAGACGACCATGCAGATTTTTATGAGAGCGGCATGCAGGTTCTTGTTCATCACTGGCAAAAAATGCATAGCTAATGGTGGTGACTATGTTGAAAAATAGTGTTTTGTAGCTGAAAATACACTCTATCAAATAATATTATTGTGCTCTTAGTATCTTTGTAGTTTATTTATGGAAATAAATAAGAGGTATTAATTTTGGAGCAACTTATGCATAAATAATTGCATATGCAACAAGAGACCTTACTTCTAGAGCAGGGAAGGAGCAAGAGCCATGTATGTACTGCTCTATATGTAAATAAAGGATTCTGTTACCAGGCTCTTACATTACAATGTCAACACAAATACTGTAGTGAGAGAAAGGAGAAAAGCAAGCAGGACTGTACAGGAAATCAGCTGGATAGAATGCAAGGGGGCAGAGTGGTGTATCCTGGGCAGTTTTTGTATACACCAAAAAAGATATGAATGACACATGGGACATGATGCAAAATAATATGTTAATTTTGATGTATTTTTCCTACTGATTGTTTCACTTCATCTCCTTTCTCCCTTGATAATCATTTCAAGGAAAGAATTCATGTCTTGGAGGAGGTAATAAATACAGAATCAGTGTAGATCTGAATGAGCAGATGCTGGGTTTATTGCATAGCAGGCTGAGATCAGATGCTGTCATCAGAAAGTACCAATAAGAATGCCTGTGCATTCTGAGGTATAATTACACAAGAAAATGTTAAAAGAGGAGACAAAGATAACAGATGGTTAAACAGAAGATGAACTAATAAAACTGGAGAAGAAAGCTAACAAAGGAAAATAGTGGTGACCTGTAATGCAGGATGCATTGTATCTGCATTAATCTGTAATGCAGATTAAAGGAAAACTAAAAGATAAGAAATGCAAAAAGGAAAGAGGAAAGCAAAGGCCATTTGACTTTTCCAGGGACCTGTCACTGAAGATGATGAAATTAATTTCACTGAAATGAAATGGATGTCTGTAGTGAATTCAAGAGATGATCCATGAGCTAAAGACATTAGATAGGTCAGCTATTGCAGATGAGTAGGTCAGAGCACTGGCAAGCCAGCAGCTTGTAAAATAGTCCTTTACTCAAGGAAATTAGGAAAGTAGGTGAGAGGTAGATGAAGGTGCTGGAGGAAGGCAAATGGAAGCACGGATGAGTAGGAAGTATTGAGGGAAAAGCCATGTAGAAAAATATAAAATCACCTTAGTAAAACTCACTATAGATCATGTTGGACAAAACATGCGTTTTAGCAGCCCAAGATGTGACACAGGAACACTCACACTCAAATGTGAATCCACAAACCATACCTGGTGCCTTTTTCTACACTACCTCTGAGACATATTCAACTACACTTGACTGGCACTGAATATCTTCAGCCTGACCATGAAATAATATCTTGAGGCATGCACAAAGCTGCTTGGAAGTCAGTGGAGCACTACAGACATCTGCTTATATGCATCAAAATGCAAAGGACCACATGTGCAGAGAATGCTCATTCTTATTGTGAAATTATGAACATTGTTTTCCTCTTTTCCTCCACACAAAAAATGAGAATACTATTGGAGCAAGAGTGAAGCTATTCACGTGTTCCTCCTGAAGTGAAAAGGTTAGCTTTAAAATATCCATGCTTAGAAACAATGAAGTCTGTATGTCTAAGTCACTTCACTGTCACTCAGAATCAGTTTGGCAATCATACAAGCAAAAAATCTTTGCCTTTCCCTTGCTCTGTTACTCAACATATTTACCTAATCCACCACTGAAATCACTGTAGAGATACAATGTATTTGGCAGGACTAGGAAGACACTTATATCCTAGTGCACTCTTTCAAGTGCGCTGGTTGCAAAACCATCTCTACACGGATTTTTCCTAAAATACCAATAAGCACAATTTGGTGTCGTCTAAAAATTAAGAGCTTCCATCTGAATACTATTATGCTGCTGCAATTTCAAGTGTTTTTCCTCACTTGAATGGATATGACCAAAGGTACCAAACCTATTGGTGGCTTTTAGGCAGGAATTTAAGGCGTTTCACTAGTAAGAATGCTTTCATAATCTTGGAGCTCGAACTTTTGAGTTTATGCTGAATGACTGAGTTTTCAGAGCCCGAAGATAGTATGGAAGATTGTAGAACCTTCCCTTTCAAACTCCAATTCAGCTGCCATTTGTCCAAAGAAACAAAGACAATGGAATGAAAATTAAGGTTAGATGGAAGAAATAGTGTGGATAATGTCTTTGTTTCCTGAAACAAAATTTCACAAGAGGCATGAGAGGAGAACATCTTTAAGTGATGCCACCACCATATAAGCCATGTCATGCTAATCTTTGGTTCATTAAGTGTTGAGGATTATTTGTTATATGAACACATCAGCTTACACATTAACAAATACTAAGCTAAAATCTGTCTCTGAAGCATCAGCAATCACTGATAACATCAGGATGTGAAAAAAAGAATAAATATAAAAACAGGCCTCCACATTTGGATCTGCTTGTTGTCACCCCAGAGGTCCTTTGTGTCCAGTGTGTCAACTTTCATGTATTTTTTTTATTACATGATGACATAGAACATTTCCAGAGTTTTATGCTTGTCAGAAAACTGCTTGGATGGGGACAAGGGATATTTCCCCTTGGTCTAGGATACCTCCAGAAATGTATCTTTCTCACTCTCCATGGTAACCCTAAGACATGTTTCTTTCATGTCAATTCAGTCTGTTAACATATAATAAAGTAGAACTTCATGAACCAAGTTTCTAGTCAGAGCTATTCCTCACCCCATCCAACCCTGCATGCCTACTTTTACAGAATCACATGAGCAAAACTATTCACCTTTGTTGAGGCACCTGGCTTTCCATTTTCTTTGTGTTTGCTCATTCCTGGTTTGTAAACACAGAGCAGAGAATGTTTGAGATACAGCACAGAGATTTTGCAAGTTTCAGTTATGATTGCACAAGAAATAGACAGAATTAGGTAAAAGAAAAATCGCTGTTTGCATTTTCCAGATTTGGAAATTTTCTTTTTCATCACTGTTTGCTAGGGAATTTGGAGCCTTTGGAGAATTTAGGAACCTTCACTGACATAGCTTTGCCTCCTGAATCTCCTCTCTGAAAACAGCTAGCAAGATAAGTTCTTCCTGATAACCATGGGCCATCAAAGTTTAGTGACCTGCCACGGACACCCTTGCAACATCACTGCTTGGAACTTCATCTAAATGTGGATGTAGTTAAGATAGCAGAAGGAGGGATGAGGCTTACAAATAAAATGGAGCTTACTGTATGATAAAGGTCTTTACACAGAGTTCATAGCCTCTAAAATGGAGCTCACAATTTGCATTTGCCCTGAACAGCCAGAATTGAGAAGTCCTTTCTCCAGTCTGCAGCAGTCAGCATTCAGGCTCATAAAGAGGAAGGAACAGAAGCAGAAAGTGTTTCACCATATCAGTCTTTCATAATCAGACTATGCACTGCAAACGCCTATCTTTAATTTTTGGTGTGGTGGGTGAAGAGGGAAGGATGGCATTTTATTTCACATATTACTTGGTAAGCTTTCTCTTTAGCCTGGAAATGCCCCTCGACTGCAACACGAACACATCTTCTGAAGGTCATCAGAGCATCACACAGCCCATGGCTCCAAGCCATGGGACAGTAGGTCGCTGTCTCTGCCCACTGCAGGTCAGGACACAGCCTCTGTTCTTTAACCAGAGTATCCACAGTAGAGTATCTTATTTCAAAGTGGCACTTTTTCTTAATTCATTTTGCTTCTTTGTTTCAAAAGCAATGACTTGAATTTTGGCTAAGGACAGTTCTCAGTATGTCAGTGAAAAGCAGGAGACTGGCTGTAACAATTCATAAAGAGAAAAATAAGGGGAAAAAAGAGGGAATGACATTCTTAGCTCACAATGCATGTTTAAAATATCTTATTTATATTCTGACTTTTAAAGATCCCTCCTGTTGTCAGATACTTCCTCATTCAGTTAGCAAGAATCTGCATTCTGCCAGAAACATAAATAGGCCTAGAGTTCAAAGTGGGAAAAATCATTTCACATATTTCATTTTGCTTCATATAGACAATTGGCTACATTTGCTTCTACATAATAGTCTGCAACTCAACTTTAATATTTACATACTAATCGTCATTCGTTTTTAAATACTCACTGAATGGGGAGGAAGAAATTGAGCACAGTGGCAAATGACTGGCACAGTACAATTCCAGGTACTAGACATAGCAGATCAAGTGATTGTCTCCCTCTGCTCTGCCCTTGTGAGGCCTGCAAGGCCCCTCCTGCAGTACTGAGTCCAGGCCTGGGGCTCGCAGCACAAGACATACATGGAACTGTTGAAGTGGGTCCAGAGGACCAACATGAAGATGATCAAAGGGCTAGAGCACCTCTATTCTGAAGACAGACTGAGGGAGCTGGGGTTGTTATGCCTGGGGAAGAGAAGGCTCCAGGAAGACCTCACTGCAGCCTTCCAGTACTTAAAGAGAACTTACAAACAGGAGGGAGACTGACTTTTTACATGATCTGATAGTGATAGGACAAGGGGGAATGGCTTTCAAGTAAAAGAGGGGAAATTCAGGTTAGATGTCAGGAAGAAATTCTTTACTAAGAGGTGGTGAGGCCCTGGCATAGGCTGTCAAGAGAAGCTGTGGGTGCCCCATCCCCGGATGCGCTCATGGCCATGTTGGATGAGGCCCTGGGCAGCTTGACCTGGTGGGTGGCAGCCCCGCAGCCCATGGCACTAGGTTGGAGCTCGATGGTCATTAAGGTCCCTTCCCACTAAAGCCATTCTACGATTCTATGATTCTAAGTGGTGACAGTAAGTTACTAACATAAGATAAATCTGAAAATGGCGTTCTATATTGTTGCAAACTTTCAGCAGCTAATTATAATTATCATTCTATCTGTTTAATGTATTCTGGTCTTTCAACTTTTAATTCCTCAGCTGATGATTTATCAAATGAATCAATTATTTAAGCAAGAATTAGCTTTAACGTTAATAAGCTTACTTCTACCAGGAAGCAGCTGGAGGGGACTGTGCCCCCTCTGTCCTTGCTCCCCAACTCACACATGAACTATATTTTTTCTAAACATATATGATGAAATTGATATGAACAGGTTTGAGACCAAGGTGAGAGCAAGAGAGTCAACTAAGTGAACATCCAGTGCTTTCCAGCTGTAAGAGAAAATCAGGTACTATTTGAATAAGAAGTCCTCAGATCTGGCAGGCAGAGATGTTCCTTACGGAAAAGGGAATTTCCTTAGGACTGTGAGGTAGTCTGAGACATGCATTTTATTCACATTTCACTTTCAATAGTACTGACCACACAGTTATGAATTACTGGAGAGCTAACACCTGCATTGAGACTACAGCAACACCCTAACTCACTGAGAAGAGTGCTACCCAACTAAAGGAAGCAGTGAATAGGTGGCAGTTCAGTGGAATACCAAGTCAGCTTGATATTTAGAGAACTCATTACATATGTTTTCAAAAGCAGCATGACTCAGATACATGTGATCAAGAGCATTTGCATAGAGATTGGAGGCAGGTGTTTGCTAGCAGGCAAAGCACAATTGTCAAAGCAATGAACTGAGTTGAAAAGGTGGCTCTTTGGGTTACTGCAGAAAAGAATCTTTTTAACTATGACTGTAACAGTAAATAAGGGATTAAAGTTTTAAAGTTCCAGTGCCTAACTATCTTAAAAAGAAAAAGAAAGAAAAGAAAAAGAAAAGAAAAACAAAAAGAATACATGTTCTATGGTATTTTTTAAATAGAAGATGCTAGATTTTCAGATCCTAAGAAACAACAGCCTATATGATCTAGAATGAAACATGGCAGTAACATACAGAATACTGTTACTGAGCCATAGCAGTGTGTATTTAAATATAAGAACTGCACTGTTTTCAAAGTCTACGTTCTCCGGATACAAGACACAGTAAGTCAACCAAGACATCATAATGAAATAACCCTCTCCTATGCATAAGAACACTTAATAATTTTTACGTTAAGCTTTGCTTTAGTATCTATAAATCTGTGTGCTCACCACTTAACAGATACTGTAACTCTATGGAAAAAGCTGAAATACAGACTTGTTAAATGTGGTGAATTGAGTCAATCACTTTAATTGTACAGTGGAGGCATTTTTCTTTCTTTGAATAGGACTATATATTTGTTCAGGGCTGTATCTTCTCATCACCAGCAACTTTTTCCGTTAACCTTTTTTTTTCTGAAACATAATACTGCAACTGATACTGTTTGTTCTCTAGAGCTCTTGCATAGCCTTTCTGATTTAGAGATGTCTAAGGTTTGTTCACAACCTACTACTGGTTGGCTGGACTAATCCTGTTTTCTGTTCCTGATATTAGTTTTATAAGTACAACTGAGCCATTTCCACTGGTAGGCAAAACCAGCTTCTTTGGAAGGAGTCCCAGCAGCTAGCACATCTTGGAGACCCAGTGACAGCAGATGCAATTGTTTCCCGAGAGCTGTGTGTCTTATTATAGTGATAACGATTGCTCCACAGAGGTAAACTTATATTATGGAGATCAGTCTATTAGAGCAGTAAACACACTTCCTTTGCCTTGTTACTTTCATTAAAATCTGTGTGATTTTGCTACTGTTTTCTATGACTGACATCCCGCAGTTTCATTAGGATGATCTGGTAACAGTTAATTAGTAAAGATGCCTTTTCGCACATTGCTGCTGCCTCTTTTTCTGGTGAGTGCTGGCTACTTTCCTTTTCATTACTGAGTTCTTGGTCTATGGCAAAAAAGGACCTAGTGACAGCATTAGTACAAGACAAAGGTATTTTTAAAGCAGTAATACAAAGACAGGTATTTCAACTACTAGTTTCTCTATTCTTTCATCTCCCTTTTTTCTGATACGCTATTAATATGCAATAAACACTTGGTAACAATTTCAGCTACACAATACTGAAAGTAAATGAAGTTGAACCGTGCTATAGGAAGAATTACAACTCCCTAACTCTTACTACAGCACAAACTTCCACAAGAAGATGCAGAACTGTTAGAGCCAATAGCTTTGATTATCCAAGTGAAAACGTAAGGGGAACAGATGGCCTAATTCCCTGTAGGTGAAAAATGGTGGACCTTCATCCTAAATCCACGCTGGTCTGACTGGCTAACAGACTGCTGTTTGAAGACTTGCATTTGTTCCTCTTGCCTGATCTTTTCTTTTTTCTTGTCTGAGTAAAGAAAGATTTGCTTATTGGCATATCCTGAGCTCTTGAGTTTTATTCTGCTTTTTACATAATAAGTTCTTTGTCCTGACAGCAAAGAAATTTGATGACTATAGCTTTTGTTCCAAGATCTGGGCTGAGTTTTGGGCCATTAAGGCTCTTTCCAATTGTAAGATGTCACTCCCTCAGGCTTTCTATGTAATGGGTGATAAAGGAGTTGGAAAGCAAATTTATTGCCTCTCTTTCTTAAAGGCCTTCTTTTTCATCCTTGACAGCGGTAACGAGACCTTTACAGCTGATGCTATTGGGTTTCTCCTGAGTGTCTTATTCTTCGGTGTCATTAACAAGATAAGTTATCCTTTCTAAAATCTCCTCCTCCTGTTCACATTCAAGGTCATGTTTTTGCATGGCTTTGATGTTAATGTGCAAGAAGTTCCCACCAAGCGTATGGAAACTCTACAGATTGTTCTGGATTAGGACTGCATTTATTTATCGTGGATCTTGAGGTATTTTTTCTGGGGGTATCAGACATTACGGACTGCCACAATTTTCCAGTGAGCCTGTAAGAACTGGAGCTGCTTTTATGTCATGTGATATTCCTCTTCATCCTTTTTCCCAGACCTCTGCTTCTCTACAGTCTGGAAGCTCATCATTGCGCACAATATTCACGTTCCTAGAGCTGATTATTTCTGATGATTTCATAGTTTCAGTGGCTGAAACCTCTTTGCACAGGCGGCATCAATTTCTATTTGCAGACGGTCTTATTCTGCTTAGTTAACAATGATACAGCAAATTTCTAATTCCCTACCAACAGTGAATGAAAAAGATCACAATCTTTAAAGACTGAAAAAAAAAAAACCAAAAACATTTTCTCCAAATTCTAAGGAGTCTTCTATCTCCCTATGGCTTTTGGGAGCATGGTGCCCCTCTCAATGAGGGGCACATATTCAGGAAAATACCCAAACTCCACCATTTTTCCCATGTATGCAGTCTAGCAATGAAGAATGATCATTAGAGATGAAAAGAGCACAGCCACACTGTAGAAAAACTTAAACTTTACTGAGTCTAAGATGTAAACAGTACAGTAAACAGACCTGCCACTCTATTTGTGGAAGAATGAACTCTGCTCTGATTAACAAAAATATAAAGGTCAATAGCCTTCATGTCTCATGTGGACGCAAGCTGAATGTAGCTGGGGGTCCCCAGTGGGACAGAGTATGCACAACTGAGTGCACTGTAAGGATTCCAGCCGCATTCTAAGACATCCAGAGCTGGGGATGGTTGGAGACAAAGGCTACTACTTTGCAAAAACCTGTTAAGTGCCAACACTAATTAATCCCAGTGTATTTTGGGGACAGGAATCCTCTCTTCGTTGTACACATCCAGTCCCCTTGCACATAGGCCAGGGCCTACTGCCAGTCCTGCAAAACAAATGTTTCTTCACAATCATAAAAGCATGGGATTTGAAAAAAGTCCTTGAGAACAAGAGTGGCAGAAGGATTCACATCCCAGCTTGTACCACGGAAGACAGACTCAGACAAAACTGTTGCCTTGCCCTGACCCTGGCTGTTCCTCTTTGGCAGTGTTGAACATGGAGCAGGGGCAGAGTGGCCAGCAGGCTGAAGCAGATACTATGCTCCTAATGCTCTGTCTGTTTGCTTCTCTTCACTGTAAGCAGAGTGCTCAGTCAGCACTCTGACACTCAGAAATACGTGATACAGCTAAAAAGAATACAGAAACACCCTAACCAAACACAGTTCCCTTTTCCCTCAATCTCGATTCAGCCAGATGAGAATGCTAAGCTTCTGAGACACAGAATAAGCCTCTAGTGTCTCATCATTTGCTCTTCTTACAGGACACCTTGTTCCATTCACATCATAAAATCATTTTAAAAGCTCATTTTTAATTAACTAGAGTGACATAACTAGAGCTTCTTGGTCACTGCATTTATGCAGACACCAGCATATTTAATACCCTTGTTTCTAAAATGTCACATTTCCGAAACTACTGCATCGTATAGAGCTTGTGATAGATATTTTTCTTGTAATGTGTCATTAGTGTAATTGTGGTTGCTTTGCTTTCAGAAGGACTAAAGCAGCATAATTCAAAAGGATGGAAATACACAGACTGTGATTTTCAAAGTGCCTCAAGGGAGTTAAGCAATTCTCTCTTAGTGTAGACTCCATGCTTTCCCCTTCAGTGTTCTTTAGGCACTTCTGAATATTACTAAGAATATGCCATAGCACCAATGTTTAAAAGGATTTTCAAACCAGAATGCTTGTCTGCTATTTGGAATACTGGGAGAACACATAAGCAAAGAGAAAATGGGAAGGTATTTCATGTTTTGAGATTATCCTAAATCAGGCTCAATGGCAGTGACAAAGCAAACATGGAAGCTCGGCTTTGATTTACTATTAGCATGCAAAATAGAAGAAATGAACAGATAAGCTACCCTGTGAGCAGTGATAAAAGGGCATTGCTAAACCCTTGCAAATTTTATTTAACGTGTTATCTTTGAAAATCCTTCTTTATGAACTTGAATCTCCGTTGTCTTCTCTCATTATATTTTTCCTCATGTGATTGAGCAGCCTCCATCCTCAAGCTCATCTCTCTGCTGTCACCCCCCACCCCCACGCTCATTCTGCTGGAGCATAAAATGAACAGAGCTTCATTTGTTCACCCGCACCAGCACCAGCAGTAATGTCAGTGCAGCAGAAGCAGCAGCCCTGCCTCCACAGCTCTGGGTGAGGGGACATCTCATGTTTCCGGGAACCATGCATCCTAATTAACTGCTGTTCCTCCAGGAGAACAGCTAGTGGTGTTGTGTGGGTCTCTTGTAAGCAATGATTTCTTTTGAAAAAAAGAAGAGGCATTAAAAAACAGTATTTTAGAACTGCTGCATATTCAGTTAGATTTTAAAAATATGCTATAAGAAAAAAAAGAAGCCTTCAAAATTAGGGCTTAAACTGAACTGGCAGGTTCTCTTAGGTAATTAGTACAACAGCATAAGCTAAAGTCAGAGCATCTGATTTCTTGAAACTCCACTAAAGGACTCTCTCATATATATATATATATATGGATCATATACAGGAGAAAGATATATATAAAATGATAGTTGTCTGTACCAAGTTCTTTCTCTCTTCGAAGAGCATAGGCTTGAGTTCTTCGCTGTGCTCCTGGGACACATGCAACAGAACGGCTTGCATTAACTCAACCTTAAAACCATGTAGTTCAGTTTGCCTGTCCCTAATCTGTCCAGAGCCCTCATTCTTTTGGTAGCCTGAAGCCTTCCTCGTTTCCAGCATTAAAGTATTCCCTGTCTACACTCAAATGCTGCTACTCAGCTTGCTCTTGTCTGTGGGTACGCAAACACCTTACTTAATCTACCTCCAAAGAACAACCTTATTCATGCTCTGATCATCTTCGCTGGGATACAGAAATCAAGTTCTTTCAGCTTCTCCTTCCCAGATAAGATAATAAGAAGTGGAGAAACTAATTGTTGGAGGGTTTTGTTTTGCCACTGGTTTTTTTTTTTCCTTATCTTTTGAACAAGCTTCAAGCTTCAATTGACCTGCTTTAAGTATGTCTAGCCAGAACTGTGCAAAGTACCCCAGATGAAATCTCAGTTGAGTCATATATTAATATATTTTTTTTAATCTCTGCTGGGAGGCAGGCCATGAGATAAATCCTCCAAGCTTTCCAATTTTCTCCCCTTTATGTCATCCTTGTCTATTTCATATGCTTCTTTCTTTTTCCAGAGAGCAGAAGCCCTTTGCAGTGATATTTCAAACAGTTTGCAGTGCCTCAGTAGAGAAACACCCATTCATTTTCATTAGGAGATGAACCAACTTCGGTAAACATAGAAATCTACAATCTGAACTCTTGGGAGTGCTAGGCATGCCAAAAAATCTATCCCCTGAAGCTGTTATTTCAATAACTTTTTTATTCAGAGTATTTACTCCTTGTTGAATATTTTGTTTCTTTTCTGCACGCTAGTTGGTTTGTTGCTTTTTTACTGTCCTCAGCTCTTCTGCTTTACTTTTTCTTCACTATAAAACTAGGAATGTCATCAGTTTCTGTGAAGTGGGGAGATTTTCACAGTCTTAAGATCAATCTTGGCTCAGGACAAGTTTAATTTAGAACAGGTAATGGGTCTGACTCACACCATGCTGTTCGTGTCACTCATCTCCGATTTGGAACAAGCTTACTAATTTACTTATGACCTGAAAATGTCTGAAATCAAATTATATATAGCATTTTAAAGATATTTATATTGTTAAAAATGGTTATAAACATCACCAAAGTCCCTCAAGATGAAATTCTGTTGCACAAGTTCACAATGGATATATCTCTTTCTGAAACCTACCCCGAACACCTACTTCGCAACATCTGGAATGCCTCACACAATATATTCATGACATTTACAAATGACAGAGTTCGACATGCTTCTCCCAGACTTCCAAAAAGAACTGCTTTTAAAAGAATACACCAAAGAGCAGAATGATTCTGTGATCCAAAAGAGGCTTTGGTGAGATTAGATTCCCTCAGCACTTCAACATCTTTATCTCTGACCTTGCAGGTAAGAAAACATCATCGGTCAGCTACAGCAGGATGAGCAGTCATGTAAGGAATGCAGGCAATGATATTCTCGTCTGTGATCCAGAAATTGGCTTTAAGACTTAGTGAGAGAATAATCACTCTGACCTTTGTGTGCAACATCTTAAAAAAACAGTGAGGAGAGCAGGCGTTCACCATGTGCCATCAGATGCTGGTGTGCAGGGAGAAAAATTTCACTGTTCCCCCTACACAGCATCATGCTGAGCAGGAATCTAAAACAAGCAACTGGGGTGAGGACAAGAGGGAGCCACAGGTCACTGGCAGTGGCAGAGCAGTCACATCCACATCCTGCCAGAACTGCAACACGCCAGCTAGGAGAGAGAAAGCCGCTGAACAACACTGACCCAGAGCTGACTCAGGCACAGTGGGACGGGAAGGAGGAATAAAGTTAGCCAGATAGCAGGTTTCCTGGCACCACAACTGCATGTTTGCAGGAGTAAGAAGAGGCAAGCATGGACTGTTTGCTACATAAAATCCTGTAGCTTTGCAAAGCACACATTCTTAACTTGAAGCCTTACTGCCTCATATGAGATAAATACCAGTGCATGTGCTTAGCTTGGGCCTAAAATCAAAGCACACAGGTATCAAAAAGATGTCAAGTTAAGCGTTCCTCTTGTGGAGCTGGGGCTCTCATTTACAAGGGGCTTAGAAATGGAAACCTTGCTGTCATTACCACGGTGGCAGTTTGCCTGCAAATGCTAAGGGAACACACTCTGAGGGATGCCCTTGGAAAAGGCACAGCAAAGGAAAATTAGATTTATGAGATGACAGCATGTTAGCAGGTCCCTGAAGATTATAGGCAGTTCTGGAGACTAGGGCGTGAGTCAATGATGCTGTGGAAAGAAGTGGCAGCTGAGGAACTCAGGAACTGTCCAGTGTCGGAGCCAGTGCAGCGCAGGACCTGATGGTGGGCTTAGCTGGAGGCAGATGATGTGACACACAGCCACTTTTACATAAGCGTATGTAAGCAAATAAAGAGGAGAAAATGTGTAGTAAAGGCTTAAACTGATGATGGTAGGTCCTCTTGGACCTTGGCAGCCTTGGCAGGCTGCAGATGTCTGCTTGTGCTTCATTGGTGCGATACCATGCAGTGGAAGAGAAAGAAAAGGATTGAGTGATATGCAGGGCTCCTTATTTTTATATCTTGTTTCTCTTTCTCAATGGGATGTTTTCTTGCTTTCATAAAGGAATCATGAAGCAAAGGGACAGACACAGTAGTCTTGAGGCTTACGGAATCTTATCTAGCCAAAACAGAAGGATGTGTAGAGGTATTTGATGCTAAATGTCATGAGACAGAGGCACTACTCCTTACGGAGAACAAATGAGAGATGCCAAAGCTTGGAGCTGTCTTTGAAACCAACTCCTAGAAGTTGTACTAATAACCTCTTGCAAAATGGCTACTAATCTTTCCTTCTTTGTAATCATTCCAAACTGTTTGTGTATCACTCCCCCCTACCCTGTGTCAACAGCAAAGTGTTTAGAGTCCCTAATGCTATAAGCCTGTTAAGACTTAAAAAACCTTAAAACACTCTTTATTCTTCCAGCTGTAGACATGCATGGGCAATTTACTTATTTCTTGTAATAGAGCTCATTCTCAAGAGTTCTCAAGAGGTAAGGCAAACTCTTCTAGATATCACTATTGATTTATAATGGTTTCTTTTGGGGTGCAGCTACTATAATTATCTGCACTTGAAAGAAGGTCAGGGATAGTAGTGAGTCATGATTTTCTTTCCATGTATTTCTACAGTTCAGAGCAGATTATCCTTTATCACCAGTTGGACTTGTATTGCTTAAAATTCTTCTCTGTAGTGGTCATAGAGAAGCCAAATGCCTTCTTGTTAAGCTAAGTTTATACTGGCTTTGTCTACTTTAGACTTACAGTGGAATGAAGAAGGAAAAATGTCTGTTATTCAGCAAGATATCAGTCATGAAAGTATGGCCCCACAGCCACATGGTATGTAGGTATCTTAGTTTTTCTTTTGAGGTGAAAAGCTCTTGTGACTTGAGACAGGCATTTGTTGCACACCTCTGGGATGTGCTGGTACTGTTAAAGCAAAAGTTGCCAGGTTTTTTCCTTTCCTGCAGATTCCTCCTTAATCTAGACCTCTCTTTAACCACTTGCCCCATTTCCACCTTTAAATCAGTGGATTTATTCAATGCAGAAGAACCCACATTTGCAGATTACCACAAGCCTGAGTGAACCCTTGGAGCTCAAGTCACAAATATGCAGCTTAGCATACATTCTCCTCACTAAGTCCTAAGGAAAGGATTGTGCCTTTGCTAGCTATGATGTCTTTGGTCATACAACTGCTCATAACGAGGCTGGAGATTGCAGGTGACAAAAAAGGGTCACTGCAAATTGGAGAAGCTAGTCCACAGCTGCACAGGTCATTTCTGGACAGTGATTCAAAGCTCACCAATAGGTCAACCCTGGAATAAGAAAGTGTCAAGCAGACTACCTGCTGTGTTTTCTCATAAATTTATTGAAGAGAGAAACGTTGGCCTCTGAACAGTATCAGCAGAAAAAAAACAAAAAACAAACAAAAAAAACTAACATACAACTGCTTGTATCAAATCCAGAAGGCATTGCTGAAGAAAGCTCTTCCAAAGATGATTACAATGCTGAAGCATGTCCTAACCAGTAGACTGTTGACTGTATCTCAGAAAGCTCATATAAGAACAAGCAGTGAATGCTGAAAGGTCGTCATGCTTTCATGCTTTGAAATAAAAAGCTCTGAAGCAAAATGACTGCCCAGAAGTATGTAAAGAACAGTGGCACCGTGAGCAGGAGTGCTTAAAGGTTGTATTTCAAGAAGATGAGATTCATGTAGAAAATCAGTTATTCAAAAATAAAGCCACATTAGCACATGCAACCACCACAGAAGCATGTAACCAGAGGTGTCTCAAACTACAGGAGGCAGCCATGCACACATGAAAATACCTAGATAGTTCCACATGCAGCTTTTGTCCTTTCTGTAACCACCTGGCCTCACATGCAAGGTAGTGAGTAATCAGCACAGTACTTAGCACCACTCAGTGAACCGTTTATCTGTAAATGCTTTCTCTTCTCATGCTCACAAATAAGACTCTATGTACATGTTTATATGCATTTATCTTTTGTATTAGAGAAGCAATTAAGAAATATATTTACCTGGAGCAAACAGAAAGGTTTTTGTGGATCTTAAAAATGTTTTATGGTTTGAACTTCCTTTCTCTTCTAAAGCAAATGCTTCAGACTGTGAAACTGTCATGACTCAACATAAACATGGGGAAGCTGATCGTGCTGCCATAGTAGATTTGTGGCTACATGTTATCAGTCATTCTGTACTATTGAAGAGCAGAGTAAAATGGCCAGAAATGTCTCTGTGACTGTAAAAACTGAGGTTATTTTAATGGGCTTCAAAAAAAGTATGAGCAAGAGATGGCAAAATTAAAATTTGATAGAGAAGATGATCCATACACTGAGAAGGGAAGATTTATTCACTACCAACTGTGGGGCAGCCTACAGACAGTGCACTGGTGCTAGTGAATGAGGGAAACCAGCTATCCTCCCAAGCGCATCCCATGTGCGTTCAGTTCTTCCTGCTATAATTGGCAGCAGGTTTGAACTCCTCTCCTTAAGCAGTCTCTTGGGCTATGGTCAGTGGATTGCAAGTAACTGAAGTGTTCCAAATCATTTCCAGAATGCTAGAGTGGGTGAGGAAGTGGGGTGGGTTGATGGAGTAAGTCACAAAAACTAATAACAGCGCAAGGGGCCAAATGAACTGACTGTCTGAGACAATCATGATCTGATTCCTCAAGGAAGGCAAGAGTTTGTAGGGGAGGAAAACAAGGAGAGATGCGCTTGCCCACACATCCCTTCCAGAAGCTGAGACTGGAACGAGGGCTCTGAGCCCTGCCTTCTCTCTGCTGCCAGCAAATTAAATGACAAATCCATGCGCACAGGGCCTTTGTATGATGCCCCTGCCTGCCCAAGTCAGAGATTGGTTGCTACCTGTGAGCAGACAGGATGCCCGTGTAACTAAACTGTTTCAGTATCTAAGAGACAACAAGGCAAAGCAAATGAACCACAATAGTGAACTGAAAAGACTACTGTCTTTCAAGGTACAAGGCTGGAAAGCAACACACGCACTTTATGTCATCACAGTAACCAAAACACCCTTTGTGTCTGCTGAGTGTCTTCTCAAGGCAGCTATCTCTTTAAGTAAGTCCTTTAAAACACTCTGCAAGCCTCCATTGTAAAATGAGGGGTAAGATCTCTCTTGTTTCCACACTGAGGAAATTCCAACACTCAATTTCCTTCATACTGGAAGGCTCCTTGGATTCTGAGAAGCTCAAATTGTTTGTATTTTTTTCCCTAGCTCTGCCATCAAGACTCCAGAGTTGCATATTGCTTGCTCAGGTAGCAAAGAATACGCTGTTCCATTACACACTTCTAAAATGAACGTGACAGAGACCTCACAGTAAATACTTAACTAAGTACATAACTGATTTCTCTTCCTAGCAAGCCATCTCTGTACACTGAACTTGGGAATTGCTGTGTTAAAAACAGAGTATTATCAAGTAAGAAAACTGTATCATAATCACAAAAGCCAAAGTGACTGAAATTAATATCTGAGTAGTACAAGATATTAGGAAGAGGCCATGTTAACTGTCCTTAACTACAATGCCCTTCTAGATTGCACTGATCATCTTTGAGAAGTACATAGCTGCCCAGTTGCTTGACTCTCACCAGAAGACGTGGTCTTCAGGTTTGATTTATCACGTGCAGTACATTACACTGATCACAACATTACTTGCTTTCAGCATTTCACTGAATTTGAGCCTATGTAAAATGTCACCAGCATCTAATGCCATCTAAAGCCTAGCACTCTTCATGCCAACATATTTTAGAACTAAGTAATGTATGAGCTGGAACAACTACTGCGTTTTACTTGGAAAAATTATCTGGAAACCTTTTCGGTCTAAATTATGTTTAATTGCCTCAATCTCTGTTATTGCTCTGGGACACGTTCTCCTCTGCAGCACTGACCTAGCTAACACTGTTTTTTCTCCTCCATAATCAAACTGCAGTTCATAGAACTGCAGACAGCTATCAAGTTCCTTTTTTTTGGTCCAAGCTACAAACGTTTCATTTCTATAATATTTCCCCTTATGTAACTGACATTTTATTCCCTGTTAACAGAACTGAAAATGCAAAGTGTCTTCCTCCCCTGTAATACTGTAATATTGTTAACTACTTATTTTCTCTTCCAATGTGCTAAACACTTTTTAATTGGTGACGGAGGGAATGGTAATGATGGACTTGTGCTAGCCTGTCTTTTGTCTGCAGAACTACACATTCCAGATCAAAGGCTCCCAACTTCTTGGAGCACACCGGTATGGCACGGCAGTGAAAATATTCGTAACAGGCAGGGAGCTGCCTGAGGCCTGTCTCAGCCCAGCTCACCTTACTTGGCCATGGCTAGAGAAGCAGCAGCTGCCACTCACTGACAGAGAGGTTACAAAATTAAGACACCAGTCTCTGATCCGCAGCAGAATGAAAGAAGGGAGGACACAGAGAGACTACTATGCAAATGGGGAAAATAGTCTAATAAAATATGAACATAAATCCTATAGTTTCAGGGAAGTAAATGTCAAATACTGTCACTAAAAACAACAGTGGATGCAGTGAAATTTACCCCCTGTGCCTACGCATTCTACTTATCTGACTTCATTCGGGAAAAAAAAATGGTTGCAGTTAGGGTGGTGTAAGTGTTTGACATACGGCCCACAGAACCCTGTACTAAAAAAACTACGTACAAAAAGTCAGAGACAGCTAACTAAGAAAAATGTAAACACTAACAGGCTATCCAGCTTGTATGGATGTTCTTTCTGCATCTCCACTGGAAGATTTTCAAAAAAGTAAAATTGAAAAAGGTTGGAAACAACTGATGTAGCAATCCAATCGCAAAGCAAAAGAGCTATCTAGAGCGAGGCATTTGAAATTAAGTTGTGCGTTACAGCTTATTCTTGCCAGTTCCAACAATGTAGTCAAAACACTTCCCACACTAAAAGCTGGACTCTTGTCGAGCCACCAACAAGAAATGGTGCCATATCAGCAAAGCAAACTGGGCATGCCATCACCCTTTCTCCAGCAGTAATACTCCTGCCAAACAAGAAACAGTGAATTACTTGCATAATATTGGAGAAAATAAACATGATTTCATTCCATTCTAACACTCTGTTTTATTTTTAGCAAACTGTTGTTTACTCTCCAGTATTTTTCCTTTGTCCTTTCCCAGTATGCTCTTGAAATGGGTATGGAAATCAATTGCATTCACAAATAGCAATGCTGTACTTCAGCATTCCTTGAAACCAAAAGCTTGTTTACACCTTGACTTAATTTGTAGTTAACATTTTATGCAGGCACTTTTATTTTACTGTATATCAGAAAGGAACTAATCAAGAAAAACTGCACATGCAAACAAACTCTAATGTAGGGTAACAAGGCTCTGTGCAAAATCTTCCACAGGAGTGATACCACAGAGCAGACAGAAGGTGGAGAACTGCAGAGCTTTGCTGTTTCAGAAGCAGAAGTTCATGGGTCATTCAGGTCTCTTGTTCTTATGGCCATCCTTTTTAATTCTCAAGCTACTGGTTATTGGAAGAGGCAGCAGCAGTCCATACCATAGCTACAGGAACATGTCAGTAGAAAAAGAAGCAAGCAGAAGAAAGTATAATCTGGCAGTCTAGTTGCATATTAACATCCCTGCTTCCCCCTCCCCAAAATCCACTGGATTCCATGCAATGAAAGGATGAGAGGTATCAATACCAAGTTAGATTAACTCACTGAAATCTAAGGTCACCACAAATTTTCCTTTTCTCTTTTACACAAATGCATGTTCTGACACGTCATTTAAACTGGAATTGAGCTTAGCAGTAATACATGTTATTTAAGAACATCACAGATTTCTGAGAGTAGCTACAAAGCAAAATCTGTTTGGAATTGCTCAGTTTTATGCACGGAGGTTTCTGCATGAGTTGGCAGCTATATTTACATTTTCTATTTATACAGCAACTTACATCCATGTTTTACAAACATGAAGGAATAAACTTTGTAACTGCCTTGTGAAACACATATCTACTTTGGAACTGACAAGACTCACACAAAGAAAGGGATAAATGCCTTGTCTAGGATCAAGTCAATTAACAGCTAGAATCTATACTTTCAGAGCTGGAGCCCAGCATCTGTGCCTTCTTTGCATATAGAAGCAGTCCCTTATCTTCAAATAGTCATAAGATTGGCCATGTCATTCGAGGTTTTGTACACAACCAAGTTATCCATGTAGCAGCAAAGTGAGCAAAGATTAAAAATAAATGAGTTCAGATCAAATCAAATGCAAACAGAAATCGGCTTGCATGCTTTTGTAAAAATGCAACCAAAAGAAATGAACAAAAGACCTGAAACAAAGTGAATGGTCAGTTCGACTCAGAAAGAGAAGTTTTGCTTTTCCTTCTATGATGCAGAGTACGGTGGTCCAAACCCCTAAGCTTTAAAATTAGATTTGGGGTATATCTTTCCTTACTGATCCTGCTTTCGTCTACTGGACTTCAGTGAAGTAAGGGGAAGACTTCAAGTGCCCTGTCCCACAACATGCAGCTGGAGTACTTGGCCACAACATGATTCTTTCTCAGTGAGGGACTGGGATAAGTCCTGAAAGAGCCCTCTGCCCTAGGGAGATCGCTAGGCAATATGGTAAATAGCCCTGCTCTCCCACCACACCGCCTAATCTTCTGGTAGGAAGAATAACTTCCAACACCCAGACCAAGAAGTTTTATAACAACCTGCTGGGCAAATGCTGACTGGGGGGTGGGAAACAGTGGGGGTGGAAAGCAAGGAGCTGACCAATTTTGTGAAGGAAGGAGAGGGCTGGATGAAAAAAAGGCACTGACGAAGCAAGCTACAGATCCTATGTCTAGGTTAGATATGCTATAGTACAGCAGCACAGAGCACTACAAGGAATGAGCTCCTCATTCTGAGGATCATTCTCACAATTCCTAGTAATGTCTAAACAGATCCACAACTCTTCATTACCTGTTTATTTTGTATCATATGTGCTACCAAATGAAAATACGTATCAGTTCAGCTGCTGGGAGAATGCATCTTTGTTACAGTTAAGAACAATAATGCACTGCTGAGATTTGGCTTTTAGCTGCTAGTGCTTTACTAGATCCTTGACTTCTCCCCAGATCTCACTGTGTACTGCTTGCTGTGAAACTCTAGCAAACACCCTGCATGACTGGTGTGTCTGGCATCTAATGCCCACTGCAACTAATGTATCCACGTAAGCATAATAAATCACTCATGTATTCTCAAGAAATGTCCACAGGGTCTGCAGAACACTTAGCACTGGCCTGAAACCTCCAAGTGCTTGGCAGACAGCTGTTTAGGAGCCAGGGCTGTAGGACTCAGGCTGGCACAGAAGACGCACTTTGCCTAGAAACAGAAAGTCTCTGGAGCATGAGTGTTCAGATCAACATCCTGCAAATCACAACTTTGTGTGGGTTCAGTTTCTGATTCTATACTATGCCTTCAGATAAGACTTAATTTTCTAATTTAATTTAAAATTTCATGTAGCTTATATTAATTTAAAACAAATTGAGTATTTCCATCGTACTCATACTTTGCTAGTGGTAATAACATACAGTCATCATCTACACTAATTACAAGACCTCGCTGGGTTCCTTGTTTGTGTGACACTAAAGTCCTGCAATATTTCAGTGAGTCACTGACCTCTGGCAGCAGCAGTAGCAGGAATACTTTGCACTTGCACGGCACCTTTCATCTCAGAGCACTCCTGAAACACGCGTTTTCCTTGTGGCCTTGTGACACGCAGGCAGGCATCCGAATACACTTCAAAGCCAGATGAACTGTGGCACAATGAGGTTACGAAACCTGGCCCAAATCCCTGTTCTATGCTTGTTCTAAATGTCAAATGCTTGTTCTGAACGTCCAGACAATAACACCCCAAAAATGAGCTTCATAAAGTATTAATCAAAATGTTTAACCCCCTACAGTTTGCAAATGGCACAGACAGAAGATAAGCTCACTAATTCTTTTTGATACATTATTCATGACTTGTTCTGTTTTTCTGGCATTTATTTTTTTTTAAGGAAAAACAAAGAGAAATGCATTTAAATACAAGAAAAAAGCTTTGTTTTTTGAACAATTATTGAAAAAAAAAAAAAAAAAAAAAAAA